>FIZR01029887.1:0-40255 GCA_900060175.1 Ferrisia virgata
GGGGGCGACAAAATTTTGAATTCCCCGGGGCGGCGATTTCCTTACTACGCTACTGGTTGAAGGATATGTGAGGCAGTGAAGGGGATCGATAGAGAGATGATGAGTATTCTGTAGAAAGTTACCCTATTTCTTTGAAAAATATTACGAAATGATTTAATTTGTATATTGAAAAGTAGCAAAGTAGCTTATAATTTGGCTATCACTGTATTTCGATGTAATAATATGAAAAGCTATGACGTCATTGATACTTTTCGCAGAAAATATGCTGATTGGCGATTACTAAGTACCTATTTAGACACCGGTTTTCTAGATCCTTCGATACGCGAAAATTGCGATTAGCAAATTTTTTGTTTATAATATAATCGAGTGTGTTTTCCGTTGAATTAGTCTCTGATTACAAAAAAAAAAAAAACCGCATCGCAATGTGCTGCTTTTTGAACCTTATTTTCGTAAAATGAAGAAGGTGCATGAATTGATTGTGCATTCTATGGAGTAAGCGAAGGAGAGCTCTGCTATGTTTTTTCTTATTCAGTGGTACAAGTACAAAAAGGTTAACTCAGTAAATCGCAGAAACTTGCAAAAAAAAAAAACACATCTAGGACCTCTATTAAATCTACGTATCAAATTTCAACTTTCTAGCTCAATTTGGGGTGGAGAAAAGCGTGGGACAAACCTCTAAAAATCAGAAAATCCCTTCAAAAACCACGTTTTCGGGACTGTGAATGAGGTGCAATTGAGATGAAAAGTTGAAATACCAAAAAGGCTCATTTAGAATCCGTAATAAATTCACACGTCAAATTTCAACCCCCTGAGTCAATTCAGAGGCAAGATCTGTGTGTGACTATCTTTTTTCAAGATCAAAAAGAGGACAATCCCACATATCTCCCTTCTCAATTGACGTAAGAGGCTGATTTTTGGATAAGTTATATAACTTTTGATTTTCTATCGATTGGTTTCGGAAAACAAACAATTTTTGTCATTTTAGCCCCTCAGCACCCCATCCCCCAAATTTGAGCATAACTGAATTTTGACCCAAAGTTGTCCTCGCTCGTATATATCAAATCTGCCTCCAATCAAAGCCCATTTCCCAAATTTGACCAATTTTGGTCGATATTCAGCTGAGTAAATGATTTTTAGTTGAGAGAAAAAATGAAATGAAATAAAAAGGAATTAATATCAGACATGGCCGAAAATGATCTCATTGCTCTTCTAAGATCCCAGAACGACTTTTGTTGATACTCCATCGTCCAATCGATGTAGGTCGATAGATCGATAGTTCGTTTCGAAGTCCTTACCTAACACACTTTGCTCGTTTTTTCGGGCCCGAAGGGCACATCATTATTTCAATATTATGAAAAAAAGTGATCCTTCCAATGCTTTTGTGAGCTTGGAAAATTATATTTTTATTTTTTTCACTCGTGCAAATTGTTACTCGTTAAATTTTTACGAAAATATTTGTATGTTTGTGGGAGGAGAGGGGATGGGAGGGGCTTTATTCAACATTTGGAGAGGTTTAGACCTTCGATGTCCCTATCCACACAACCTTGTCTGTTGTTCAATGGTTTGAAAGTTTCAGTGAAATCGATCGTCTTCGTTTTTCTTATTTATTTATTTATCAATTTCTTTCGATGATTGCAACTTCTAGGAGTAATTTATTGAAACATTTTTCTACATAATGAAACGTCCATATTGCGTAGTTTGAGAAACAAAAATTGCAAAAATTGCAAGAAATTTCTTCATCCTTTGGCGGGTATTCCTTACATCATGATTTTGGCGCAATCTGTGTAAAGAAGGCTTACTCAATGTGGAATTATTGCTTGAAAGAAATGTTTTGTGAAATTAAAACGATACGAAATATTCATCGGGAAGTATCGATAAGTGGGAAAACTCGATAAGAACTCGTTTATGGAGTTGGTTCATCATTCAAATGCGCACAACTTACGTGCGAGTGAATACAATCGAAAATGAGAATATTGCGAAAACTCTTGGAGGAAAAAATTGTAATTTTGAAACCGATTGTAAGATACGAAAACTTACACTGTAGTAAGAAAGCCTGTGCTTAGATTTCCGTACTCGTAAGTGTACGTATACTACCAATATCGAAATGGCGGAGAATAATTTACGAACTTACCAAAGTACTCTATGGACCAGTATGCGTGGCATGGTATGGAATTGCTCTTCGGGCACTCCTCGCTCGGTCTGTGTGTGTGTGTGTGTGTGGAAAGTTGATCGATAAATTTTGCGTATAAAACTGGTCTAACGAAGCGGTTATTTGGCGTATTTAGCGTCCCAGATTGAAAGAGCCTTATTTACATGAAAGCGTCGAATTTTTTTACCCAAATCTACGGTCACGGGTGTGGCAACGCAAAACGGATAGAATGGTATTGTATTGTGTTAGTGTTATTAAATGATGGAAAATTTTCCGTCGTACGTACCTACTCTTTATTTTTTTTCCCCCAAAAAAATAAAAAGGATCTGAATGTTTGTGAGTGTATCTAGCTATCTGTGTGTACGATGCGATGTTGGCGTAGTATTAGTTCACCATTCAACGAGACGTTTCCGAATTTAGTGTGTAGTCTGTGTGCTTCAGCATTGAAAATTCTTGTCACGAATGTCGTCGTCGTCATCGGCATCGTGGTTAAATTTCCTTGTTGCTGTTGGTTTTTTTTTATTTTTATTTTTAAATTGCTTGTTAGATTTTTTTGATACACTGATTGTTATGATTACGTGTCGGCTGGTAATTTAAAACGTGTAAACGTTAATTGGGAGGCTTTAAGATTTATGGAGAGGAGATTGCGTAAACGTTTGTAGTACGAAGGCTCGTTCTGTTGTATTTTTTTTTTTTTCTTTTAGAACTCGTGTTGCTGAGTAGGTGGAATATACTAAAGAAAAATACTATAGAAACTGACTGCTTAGTCGAGGTATTTGTATAGAGCTCATACGTGCCAGCGAAAGTTGATAAAGGAGTTTAACTCGTTCCTCATAACCTTTTATAATTCGTATGAGTTTTAGTAAAAAGTATCGGGTGTAATAAGAAATGAAAATAAATCAATTTCAGGTCAATCGCTGCGAAGTTTAATTTTTTGAATTTAAAATATATTTTCCCCATTTCTGATGATGAAAATGAATTTTGAAATTAGACTGCGTTCCAAACAAATTCCGAATAAAATCTTTCATGTGGAGGGAGATATTTCAAATTTTTCAACTTCATTTTATCTTATAAAAATCTGGATTAATGCGAAAAGTAGAAGATTTTGTTGAAGGTAAAATCTCGAATGTTTAATTCTAATTGATTTTGAAAAAAATTGGAAAATACATTCTGGACTTGTAATTCTTGAAGTCAATTTCTGACTACTTCAATTATTTTTCAAGATGAAAAAAAATACGTTGCGAATTATTCGCAATTCTCAAAGCTGCATTGCAAATTTAAACGAAGAAAAACATCCGCCAAATCTACATACCAGATTCGTGTATAAGAAATAAACCACAGCTCTCGTCTCCAATGTGCTAGGGTCGCACACAATGAGAAAAGTCGACAAAAAAAAACAATTTTTTGTACATAGTGAGGGCGTGCAAACAGCCTGAAAAGTTTAACCCCGCCAAAATACAGATCTCAGACCTTTACTAAATCTACGTACAAAATTTCAACTTCCTAGCTGAATTTGAAGGGGTGTTATGTGAGGAACGGATTCAAAACACGAGAAAACCGGCACATCTGCAGCCCCTACCAAGCCTATATACCAAATTTAAACTTCCTAGCTCAGTTTGGAGGGGAAATTGCGGGGAACAGCCTTTTTTCAAGGTCATGAAAGGGGAAACCTCTTCATATCGTCTCTCCTAATTGACCTAGGAGGCTGATTTTTGGATATGTTATACAAGTTGAGGTAGTTTATCGATTTTTGTGATTTCAGGCCCTCAGCACCCCCTTCTCCAAATTCGTACAAAACTGAATTTTGACCCGAGGTCAACGCCGCTCCAGAATATCAAATCTGTCACGAATCTAAGCCTATTTCCCAAATTTGATTGATTTTGGTCTATATCGAGCTGAGCAAATGATTTTTAGTTTGGGAGCGAGCATGACCGAAAATGGACGTAAAAGTCTTCCATGACCCCAAAACAGATTCTGTTGATATTCACCCCCTCATCCGCCGTATGTTAATAGACCGCAATAGCCCCTGGTTTTTATTGAAAATATGACGCAGAAAATCAGGCTAAACAGAGATATGAATGGAACGAATTCAAAAAAACAGCCAAATTCACTCGAAAATCGAGTTTTTGGGACTTTTACGGGGTGCCGCAGAGGTCAGAAAACGAAACTTCCAAAATGCATATCTAGGATTCGTACTAAATCTGCATGCCAAATTTCAACCTCCGAGCTAAATTTGAACCGGGGCGGGGGGGGGGTCGAAGTGACTTTTTTAAGGTCGAAAAGTAGAAACACCCATATTTTCACTCCTAATTGGCATAGGAGGCTGATTTTTGGATATGTTATTGAACTTTTAATTCCTCTTCAATGGATTCGAAAACTAATATTTTTTGAAATTTTTGACCCTCAGCACACCCCCCCCCCCACTACCAAATTGAACCTAACCGAATTTCGACCCAAGATCCAAGGTCAGTTTCATTCATATATACTCAATCCACCACTAATCTAATTCTACTGTTCAAATTTAAACGATTTATTGACGATACTGAGTCGAATTGAAGATTTTATTCGAGGGTGGGGGGTATGAAAATAATTATCTGATATACTTAAAAATAATCTTAATAGTCTTCTAAAGCTCCAAAATAGATTTTATTGATACTCTCCTCCTCCTCCTCCTCGTCTATTTGTTGATCGGGGGGGGGGTATATTTTCTTCGACAATATGGCCTAGAAAATAAGGCTAAAAATTATCGACGTTTAAAACTTGAAGCTGGAGAATGTTGGTTAAGATGTACTTACTCTCACTCAGGTTTGCAAGAGCGGAATGCTTAGGAGTGGCAATTTTGAAAAGAGTGAGAATGAATCCATCGAAACGTGTGAGAGCACGCTCATGCTGGATTATGCTGTGAAGAAATGAGGGGGGAGGGGGTGTCAAAAATTTCCCTTACTTTTTCCAAGTTTACGTAGCTGTGGTTATCGTGTATTGTTTTATTTTCATTAGGATATTTTCCAAGTACTTACTTATTGTTGTTGAGAAGATGATCGGTTCTTTTTGTTCTCTCTCTCTTTTTAAAGTATAAAATTTATTTTTAAAACAATTCATTTCCTGAAGCGATAGATTATAAAATTATGAAGTCAATTCAAGGGTGTTAGTGGAAGTAGGCGTGAGAATAATATGAGATCGAGAAGTGAAGAAGGAGTGGAGTGAGATGGAAGTCTGTCTTGCAACGCAGCTCTTATTCATTCTCATTGAAAGCCCCCTATTGCTGTCCTGTGTAAGAGATACGCCACGTTTACGTACGTAATATCTAACATTGATAAAATAAGCTGCAACCGCTGAAAATGAAATAAAACTTGTAAGTTTTCTAATACGTTCTTCTCATTAGTGGTGGCTTCGTTTAGTTCGGCTAATCTGCGGTTTAAATATTTGCTAAGCCCCTTGGTATTCCGCTGGAGCTGTACTTGTTCATACCGCACGGTTTTGGCAGAACGGTGGCGTAATATTTTTGAAAGTCTTTACTGGGGCTCGATTGGTGCATTTGCAAAAAGTCGTTTGAAAGAACTTTCCGGGGCCACTCTATATAATGAGCTTTTTACAATGTGGATAGTTTACATCAGTCGATGGTACGAATGAGAGAGTATTATAACTATCAGCTTGAGGTAATGCCTTATTCGAAGGGTACACGAAGAAGGCTGAGGGTGGAAATTGACGTACTTGCAGAAAGCTAGGTAATAATGATCGTAAATTCGCGTGATAATTTTCATTAACGCGAAGACGACGCCATCGCTTTTATGTATATCTCGATGACTATAGCCGGGGGCCTGTACGGCTGCATAGTGTGTGGCTTATCAGCTCGCAGCTGCGATAAAATATACGATAAATTAGCAGGGTTTTTGTAAACTGGTACATTTTAGAGAACATTGCAGCGCACAGCACAGGCTTTATACAACTAACTTGGTCAATTGGTAAATATTTTATAGTTTTGGTAAATTACCTACCTACCAAACCGTACCGCGCTGTTGAGGTTGACAAAGAGAAAGAGAGGGAGAGAGAGAGACGGACAAGTATGCGAAATTGCAAAAAGCCAAAGCGGTAAAGGTATCGATACTTGGTACGTTAGATAATATTATCTAAAATAGCAGCATGCCTGGTATATTTAGGTAGGTAGGTAGGTAGGTAGGTAGGTACCTAGTACACGTACAGTACAGCACTGCAAGGTAGCAAATACACGAGAATACTATAGTTTCGATAAGAGGCCAAATAGCATAATAAAAAACTAGGTTACGGTAGTAATTTTGTCGACATGTATGCGAAATGGCATCCGGAGATCTCATTACGTTGGTAATTTCGCCTTCATATACGATTTGCCCTCGATGGCTCCCTTTGGCGTGGTATGAAATAAAAGTTGAGAGTGAAAAAAGAAAAAGAAGAAAAAATTCTAAGCGAACGCGTGTAAGTATCGTGCCTTTGCCTCGTATAATACATTTATACTTCTAACTCTTTCGGTCGCCGGTGTGCTTGCTCATAGAACGACGACGACGATGACGACGACGACGATGAAGACGACGACGACGGTGGTAAACGGCGTCGTCGTTGGCAACATTGCATACTCTCGACACAGCTGATTACGAGGTCGCAAGGAGGAAGACGAAGCGCGGTATTTGTTATGTCTAGGAGGCGGGGTTATGACGTCATGATACTTTCTGTTTTATCTGTTTCTTATCAATGAATCGTTTCGTAGTCCTCCCTATAGTTGGCCTGTGTACCGATAACCTCGCTTCGTTTGGCACCTCTCTTTCTGCTCCGTGCCCTGCCCTGCCTGCCCTGCCCTGCCATGCGTCTGTACCGTTTGCCCCCTTTTTTTTTTTTTTCGCGTCGTTTCCAAGTGCATTTTATGCGATAGTCGTGATGTTGTCTTGACCTCACGGACCGTATTGCGAGCTTTTTTTTTCTCCTTCTTCTCTACTTCCTTTTTCTCTTCCATAAACAGACTCTTAAAGTATGTGTACTTCTGCTTATAGACATATATATATGTATATATATGTACAGTATACGCACAGTACGTTACTGCGAACGATTGTTTCTCTCCATCGAACAATTAGGCCTTGTTTACATAACATCGAAGCGCCGCCACCACGTTCGGCGAAGTGTTTGATCGGTATTTTATACAGATCGATCGTTTCCTTCCTAGCTCTTGGTCTCATTTTGGGTTTGGTTTTTTTTTTCTCTCCTCTCCTTCTACTACGGCCCTAACTATGTAGTCGAGTTGAGTAACAAAGACGGGTAATTAGCGTTGAAAAATATCGAACTATATTAAAAAAAAACTGGAGTAATTAATTTTGATGAATCGACGAAAAAAATAAAATATTGAAATATTGCTTTCGATTTTACGATTTAATGGATATTTTTTTTTTTTTTTTGGCTGTTTTCGGCTCCTTTGCATTACCTTCCTGTATTTTCACTGTAAATGTAATATAAAAATTACGGACATGCTTGTAACTTTCACCGAAAATTAGTGTTATTCGATGATATTTTAAATGATTATGCTATTCGGTTCAAAACCTTATCTTAACGAGTCTTTCAGGTGATATACATATTTAAAATCTGGAGTTGTAGATTTGAAATACATAATATCGTACCGAACGATTGCGATTGTGGCAATGAAAGATTAAATAATCGTCCTGAAAACCATGTTGGAATTTACTTTGGAATTATTTTAAAGTGATAAGCGGCTGAAAAAAAATATATATGAAAGGTTAATCAGTTAATTTCTACAGATACTTCAGATACATACACGAAGACTAAACATATTACTGATATATATATTTTTTTCCATTACTAATCAGCCAGTTTGTGATAAAAGATTATCGAAAAATTTATAGCCTCTTTGAGTCTGTAGGATAAGTGTAGAGTTCACTCTTTTTTTTTTTTTTTTTTTTTTTTTTTAATATGCGTAAACGCTTTGCACGTTACGTAAATGTATTTTTTTTTTTTAATTTGATAATTCGAATGATTTTCATCGTATCATATTATCTTCGTGTTTTCATTTTTTGAGTACTATTTCAAGAGCTGCATTTTTTTTAGCCCAATTTTTGTATGTCATATTGTCAGTGAAAAGCCAGCCAGTTACGGTTTATCGATCTACGACAGATGACCAGCGGAGGGGAAGAGGCAGAATCAACGAAATCAGTTTCTCGGGGAGTCTTGGAAAACCATTGAGACTAATTTTTGGCCACGCTAGATATTTATTTGTTTTTATTTTCTCTCCCTGAAACAAAGAATCGTTTACTCAGCTGGAAACCGACCAAGGAGGCTTGCATTGGCAGTGGATTTGATATTTTTGAGTAAGGATGACCTGTGATCAAAATTCAATGATGCCCAAATTTGGGAGGAGGGGTTGCTGGGAAGTTAAAATGGCGAAATATTTCATTTACCGACCAAGATCAAAATTAAAAAACAATGCAATTGCGAGAATTTTTTTTTATTATTAACATTTCAAAATTATGGTCGTTTTATTATTTATTCTTAGCTATGAGAATTCGAACTTGAATCGTCGTATGAGGGTTCAATGTTGATTGAAAAAATAGGAGTTAAATTTTTCTGGGGTTAACGCGAAGATCAGAAGTGCTCTCAGACTTTAAATTAACGAAAAAATTAAAAATAGAGATCTAAGGCCATTTCCGGGTAAAAATTTGCGAAATGCTCTTGATTTCAGATTTTTAAAATTTTCGCAAAACATCATCGAGTTTCTCTAAAAAAAATTCCACAGTTCAGCCCCTCCACCTCGTTAAAAATTTCGAGATAATTTTTGTTAGGAAAAAAAGTTCTGTGTTCACGCGTATTTGAGGAAAAAATCATGGTTTAAAGTGGGTCAAAAGATTAGGAAAGGAAGGCTGTTCGACTAATTAAGACACGCTGAATACGAATCCGGCGTTTATTATTCGTTCTAACCTTTCGTTCGCAGTTTGTCTCTTTTACCCCTCCCCCCGCCTCCTCTCATGCGTCTATCCCTACGATTTAGCAATTATGTTTCTCAGTTAAAATTTTAATAGCATTGTCTGACATGAAATTTCACGCTGGACAACTTTACTTCGGCTCATTTTTAGGGTATTAGCCATTATTTTTGAAAAAAATGCATTTCTGAGCATTTTTTGAGTTTTTGAGAACGGCTGTAAAATTTTGGAAACATTCATGTCGATAAACCCATCATTACTCCAAAAGTTTGGAATAAAATCATGGATTTTTCCTGAAATACGGTTGAATAAGAATTTTTTTTCTAACGAAAACGTTTTTCGGTATTCAAAGCGAGGAGGGGAGAGGAATTTTTTGGCTTCTAATTTTTTTTTTTTTTAGAGATACCATGGATATACCGAATGATGTTTTGTGAAAATTTTGAAAATCTGAAATCAAAAGAATTTTGTTTATTCTTATTTGGGAATACTCTTTGATATTTTAGCCAAGAAAAAGAGAGTATTATGATCTATAAACTTAAAGCAGACGACCAGGGGGGAAGGGGTGATTATTATTAGCCGAATCTCTTTTACGATTATAGAAGGCTGTTAAAACCTTTTTGGGGGGGGCTGGAATTATTTAGTCCCCTTAATACCGATCAAAATCGATAAAATTCTGCCACTAAGCTTACACTGGTACAAGATTGGTTGCACACAAGTAGGGATCATGTTGAGTTAAAAACCAGTGGAGATGAAAATTTGAAAGAAGAGTGCAGAAGGGCAAAAATCACGAAAAAATTTTCGTTTGTAAGTCAACCAGCACTGGAAAGAATCACTCCGGGTATAACATACTCAAAAAATCAGTCCCCTAGAGCTATTTGGAGGGGAAATATGAAGTATTTATAGCTAGTTGACTTTGAAGAAAGTTGTATCCTGGCCTAGTTTCTTTTCTTCATTAAACTAAAAGGCTTAAATTTGGCATCTAGATTTAGTAAGTGTTGGTGTGCCTTTCGGGGGTTTGAACTATCCTGTCCAAAATCAACCTACATTCTTACATCTTTTTGTCATAAGAGTAACAATTCACATAACCTGAATATTCAATAACTAATCTAGACATTTGAAAAATCTAGGTTAATTTTTTTTTTTTCTGAAACTTTATTCTTCCAAAGGAAGAAAATTTCAACTTAGAACTAGCGTAGAAGGGAATGTATTATTTGAAAAGGTATTCAATTAAGAGTCGAAGAAAATTAGAACTTTTCTCGGTTTTGTTTACGTTAAAAACTTAGCTTTCAGTGTGCTAGAAAGTTAGAAGGAAAGAAGAAGCAAGGGGTTGTAAAAGTTATTCGCTGAAGTATTGTGTAGATTTTTATTTATACCTAGACCTATCTATCTGTCTATCTATCTATACGTATTTTTGCGGAAAATCAAGACGAACTCGCGTTAATTTAACAGTTTGTCATTTCGGTTAATTTTCTATAATTGTCAACGATTGTGGATGTTTTTACTGGGTTGTTGTTGTGGTTTGTTCGTTAACGTTGAAGGGGTGCATCGAGTGTCATCGAGTTATTAAAAGAACCGCGCTACGGTCGCGTTCAAGAGGCAGTTCTAATTAAATGAGGGTAGAAAAAGGAATTTTTTATAGTATCGCGTATTCGATCGAGTAAATTTTACAACGTAGAACGCTATATTAAGACTTATACTTTTATTCGCGAATTAGCGATAATTGTATTAACGATGATAATGGAAATGGTTTCTTTCTCTGTGGTTTCTCATACGTTTATTATTAATTTTTAATCGTTTGGTATTTTTTTGTTTCACGTTACAGAAACACTATTGCAAATGGATCGACAACAGTTACAAAAATTTGTTCAATACTTGATCTCAAAACACCACACCGAAGTGTTACCGACTGCTCAACAATTAGCCGACGAAATTCTTCAACAGCGATCGGAAATTAATCAGATACCCGGTACGACGATGAATAATTGAAATATAGCCAATATCGGTATCCTAATTTAATACACCTGGAAAGGTGCAATATGCTAAAATTTTTTGATTTATTGTAGGCGCTCCGGATCCTACGGCGGGAGCCAGCGCAGATGATGATCATACGTGGCATCTGGATGAAGAACAGGTGTGCGAACAAGTGAAGGTGTTTCTTTCGCAAGGCAGCTATTACAATGCCAACAAACAACTCAACTCTTTGTTCGCTAAGGTAGGTATCTCTAATGCCAACTTACACGATGCAGAATATTTCTAAACCGACCAAAATTTACGCCCGAATGTTTTAACCTTTAAACCAATTTGCAAGGTCGGATCTATTTGAAAAATTATTTACATTTAAACCAATGCTATTCTAGTAGTAAGGCTATAAATGTAATTTGCGAGACAAAAAAAAAAGAACTAAGGATATTCTTAATGTCAGCGACATTTATAGATTATGTATTTTTTTTTTTTTTTTTTTTAAAGATTGCGCTATTTATTTTTTATTATTTTAATTAAACATTGATTTTGTATTCGTACCGTGATGCGTATCTTTAGAAACGATATACTTACCGTGTTCGTTTAAATGCTTGTGAAACATTTAATGGTTAAAGTAATTTCCTCGTTATATGCGGTAATCTAATAAAGAGCTTTTAAGCGATAGTTAACCTAATTACAAAAAACATCAGACCGTATATTCTTAATCCCATGAATTATTTTTACATTTAAATGCAACACTAAAAGCGGTCTAAGTTGAGTTAACTTGACAGATTACCTGCAAGAAACTAAACCCATATGTATGGTAATTGAGTTTTTAAGCACTTTTGCGCTTCGTTGTTTCGAATATTGTAATAGACTAAAAAGGTACCTACCTTTTGGAAAAATTATATCTAACGTTCTTATATTAGCTACGTACTTACCTGGTAGGTATATTTTTTGATGAAGGTGAAATTATTCATTTATTAGATGACGTGTGATTTTTTTTTTTCAAGAGAGAGAAAGAGAAAGAGGAAGCACGTTCATTTAATGTACCTAAATGAGTATACAATAATGGTCTTCATCGAAACGAATTTAAAAGTATAATACGCTGAGCCTAATACATCCTGCTCAAAGTGTTGCTAATGATTTCTTATTTCGAGGCTTGAAAAAGTTACTGAAAATAAAGTCAGACCAATTTTCAAGTTAGGTGTTAAAATTTTTCGTGCAGTATTACAATTATGCAAATATAAAGTGGGGGGGGGGGGGGGGGGGGGGGGGGGGGTAGGAGGGGCTCAATGAGGTTGAAAGCCTAAATCTTCGGTAAGTGCATCAAGGACCACACATGCCAAATTTCAACTTCCTAGCTCAATTTGGAGGAGATTTATGCAATGAATTAATTCAAAAAATGAGGAAAACTGACCGAAAAAACTACATTTTTGGGGTTGTGAGAAAGTACAATGACACTAGAAAGTCGAGACACACCGAAAGGCACATTTAGGACATATTCTAAATGCGTATACCAAATTTTCACTTCCTAACTTAATTTGGAGGGGAGTTATGCGAGGAAAAAACTAAAAACATAAGAGAATCCGATCAAAAAACCTCATTTTTGGGCTGTAAGGGAGCTGAATTGGTCTGAAAAATTGGAACACCCAAAAACCATATTTATGGCCTCTACCCAGTCCACATACCAAATTTAAACTTCCTAGCTCAATTTGGAAGCGAGATACGAAAGGAATAGCCCTTTTTTAGGGTCCAAAAGGAAGAAAACCTTCATATCTCCCCTCCTAATCAACCTAGGGGGCTGATTTTTTGATATGGTTCTACATATTTGGATTGATTATCGATTGGTTTAAACAGGATCAATTTTTGCAATTTTAGCCCCTAAGCACCCCCTTCCCCAAATTTGGGCGCAACTGAATTTTGACCCGAGGTCATTCTCATTCCAGCATATAAAATCTGCTGCCAGTCGGAGCTTATTTCCAAAATTTGATGGATTTTGGTCGGTATCGAGCTAAGCAAATAATTTTTAGTTTTGGTGAAAAAAATAGCTAAAAAACTTGGGCATTTTTCCCCTTCAAGGAAAAATTCTAGATCACGGGTATGTAATATATCCATGTTAAGATTTTAGCATAAAATGTAAAAATCCTTCACTTCGTATTCATCTTTTATTGCGAGTTTTTGAACAAAAACGTTAGATCAAAAACGTTTAATCTTCTCTTTATTTCATTTTGATATTAGATTTTATCATTTCCTAGTAAAATAAAAATTATGCAGTTATCCATCAAAACAAGTTTTTAATCAAAAACTTTTTATTTTTTTTATTTTTCAATTTTTTAAATTATTTTATTTTACTATTTTTATCATTTTTTTATTTTTTATTTTTCAATTGAATATCCATGCCAACATTTCGACATCAAGTGCAAAAATCATCAGTTTTTTCTGTTTTGCAAATTTTCTAATTTTTACAACTTTTTAATTTTTAATTTTTTGTTTTTATTATTTTTTAATTTTTTTGTTTTGTTATTTTTCAATTTTTTAATTTTTTAATTTATTTTCTTTTTCATTTTTTTTTTTATTATTCAGTTGTTATTTTTCTATTATTTTTTATTTTTTATTTTTCAATTTCTTAAAGTAACATGTCAACATAAAGTGCATAAGTCATGTATAATCATCTTTCATTGCGAGTTTCTGATCAAAAACTTGAAATCAAAAATCAAAAACGTTGCATCAAAACATTACATGATCACCAGCCTCATGTCAGACAAATGAAAATGAATATCTGACTTGGTCAAAAATGGTCGAAATGATCTTCTAGGGCCCCATAACGGATTTCGTTTACCTCCCCCCTCCCCCATTTATAATATTTCCCAGAAAATCCGGCTAAAAAATTTTTATCTGAACCGTGTCATAATTTCTGATAATAATCGTTATTTATTCCAAAACAAAATGGCGTAGTTTTCTTGCTGTTCGGTTCGAATTTTGCAAATTGGACAATTTTTTCCCCAATTATTCGCATTCATTTTCCTCTTGAAAAATACGATAAATTAATTTTAATTCTGCTCTTTAATTTACAGGTTAGAGAAATGCTGAGAGCAAGAGACTCGAACGGAGCCAGAATGCTTACGCTTATTACTGAACAGTTCCTATCCGATCCGAAGCTTTCATTATGGAAATCGCAAGGCGCACCGATGACTGATAAATGCAGACAACTTTGGGACCAACTAGGTACGTAGCCGTGGCTTGTCCGCCTGTTGAAAAATATGGTGGCGATGATTAGATTTCCATCAACTATCCTACTTCTATTACTACTAATGGTCTATTCGCGTTATTTAGTAACATCACGAACAACGTGCTAATAATAATTTGGTTTATCTTTGTCCAGGTGCTCTATGGGTTTGTATAGTGCTAAATCCGGACTGCAATCCTCAAGAGAAACAGCACTGGAAAACGTTATTAGAAAAGTGGAGTCGTATCGATGTGTGTCCGCAAGAAGATCCTGATTTTAGACAGCCACCACCGCCGCCTAGAATGGATAATGTAATTATCAAATAATACCTACGCTAGCTTTAATCGTATAAATTCGAACATACTTCATACACATAATTTTAACTACGAAAACGCTTGAATTTTTCATTTCAACTTTGGGCTAAGGTATTGATTTGTTTTTTTCGACAGTTTTATAACTGTACGATTTTAAATTATAGAAACGACGAAGCTGGTTTATTAAACATTCATATGCTAGTTTTTATACGGCCGGCTCGGCGTATTGTGTTGCTTTACTTTAAGTGATTAAAAAATGATGTCTATTAATGTCGAGGAGTTTTTACGATGGTTTCTTTTTATTTTTCGACTTGCAGTACCATCGCGGAAGCAACAACTACCATTCGTCAGATAGCAGCTCCGAGGATGAGGAAGAAAACAACAGTAATAGTTACCATGGCAATAGTAACAATAATAGCAGCAATAACAATGCTAGTAACAATAACAGCAGCAGCAGTAGTAATAACAATAACAATCGTTCGCCTCGAAGACATCGTTCTTCATGGTCTTACCATGTCAGAGAGAGTAAACCTAGGACTATTTTTCATAGGTATCTATAATTTTTTCTTTTTTTTTTTCATTTTACTTTTAACTCTGCTCCTCTTGTATTATGTTAAATCGAGTTTATTGGATGTATATGCGAGTACGTCGAGGATCGTTTCGATTATTTGGCGTTGAGTGGAATATTTCTCTTTATACAGATAACGAACGATTCGCGTTATCGAAATTTCAAACGTATAAGCCTGTCGGTTTACGTTTACGACTGACTTTAAGGCCAAAACCAAGTACTAAATGTTTACTCGATAAAACGCGTCGTATTCGAGTATTAACGTGATTGACTTTAAAAAGTAAAATAGACAGGGTAAATATTGTGAAATATAGTATTAATACCTATATACATGATATTTGAGTATTAAATCAGCAAGCATTCACGCCATCATCTCAATTGTAATGTATATAGACGATCTCATCGACGACGACGTCGACAATGCGCGTTATTTATTCACTAAATATCATTTACTTATACGAGTTGACATTATCTTAACGATTCTTTTTTTTTTTTTTTCGAAATTTTTTTTCTTATTTACAGAGCTTTAGATGCTGTTAGCATGACGTGGGATAATGTGCATTTGAAAAATATTTTAATGAGCGACACGTACTGTAGCCATGTTCCCGATACTACTCCGCAGAGCGGTAGTTTTAATTCTCTTGGGCAGCCTTTATGGCATGGTAAAGTATCTTTGCGCTGATATGGTAATAGCAAACTATTCCACGACGAAGTATCCGATGTTAAAGCTACCCTCGTTGAGTAAAAATTGTTATTGCGAGTTGAATACGAATTTTTAGAAATTTTCATCGCTGCTGCTTTTCTGTTCGATTGTAAATTCTTTTGTTTAAAGTTGCTAGATTTGACCTTTTAACGTACCAACTTTTGTACGAACTTCATCGTGTGTATGAAACGAATACTTAGTTGCGTCTACGTATCCTCTATTCAATGATGAATACTTTACTTCAGAATTACTCGGTCTTCCTTTAGAAAAAAAAAAAAAATCGAACAATGGTTCGAAACTAAAAAAGAGAACTGATAAAAAAGGAACAAGGTAATTTTCTCGTTCCGATTTATCGTTCATTTTTGAGTTAATGACGTCATTTTACAAATTAATCAGTTTTGTTTCGTTTTGTTGTATTAGTTTTAAAAATATGGTTTGTTAGCAATGCATTTCACAGTGAATATTCTGATGTGTGATGTGATGATAAAGGCGTTCGGTATAAAGTTTCTTTATGCTACCAAAATATTATTTTTAGCCTATTCATCTGTGTTTGTGCATTAACAGGAAGTGTACTGTGCGATTGTATTGATGTCAATGACATCATTAAGTGATATTAATGACAATTAATGATCTTGTCGTTTCTATTTTTCATCGTTATCTATAATATTCAATTGATTCAAATTTATTTATCGTGAAATTAGGTTTATTGAACAATCTCATGAAATATTAATTTTTATGGTATTTTTTTTATGCTAAAGATTTAATTTTCTTTGTTTTGATTTTCAATGTGCTTTTGAAATGAGCATATCATTCAATTATCATTACGGAATTAATTAGTCAAAAATTTCCTTTCGCTTGAAGCAAATAACATAGACTATCCCTGCGAACGGAATACTTCTTCGTGGAATAAAATCGTAGTACTTAGCTTGGTAACTGAATAAAAAACATCATATTTAACGAAAAAGAAAATGAAAAACTTCAGTTTAATTTTCGTGAGATATTATAATCATGAGAATTGAAAAAAAAACATCGATTCGTGATGTTTAATGGAACTAATTAAAAAGTCGAAACCCCTAAAATGTACATCTAGAACCCTACTTATTCTACATACCAAATTTCAACTTACTAGCTCAATTTGGAGGAGAGTTATGCGAGGAATGAACTCAAAAAATAA
Organism: Ferrisia virgata; assembly: GCA_900060175.1. Taxonomy (NCBI): domain Eukaryota; kingdom Metazoa; phylum Arthropoda; class Insecta; order Hemiptera; family Pseudococcidae; genus Ferrisia; species Ferrisia virgata. The sequence continues at coordinate 17,047 of FIZR01029887.1, forward strand.
GAAAACCCGACCAAAAAACCACAATTTCAAGGCTGTGAGGAAGTGCAATGAAACTGAAAAGTCGAGACCCCAAAAAGAAACATCTAAGACTCCTAATAAGTGCACACACCAAATTTCAACTTCTTAGCTCAATTTGGTGGGGAGATAAGAGGAAACATCCCTTCAAAAAGGGGGGAATCCTCATATCTCCCCTCTTAATTGACCTAGGAAACGGATTTTTTGATATGTTATACATATTTCGATTGTCTATCGATTGGTTTGAAAAAAAAATAATTTTTGCAATTTGAGCCCCTAAGCACCCCCTCCTCTAAATTTGAAAGCAACGGAATTTTGATCCAAGATCAACTCCACTCCAGATTATCAAATCCACTGTCAATCTAAGTTTGTTTCCTAAATTTCATCGATTTCAGTCTCGTATCAAACTGATAAAATAATTTTTAGTTTTGGAGAAAAAAAGTAAAAAAAAAAATAAATAACAATAAATATCTGACAGTCTCAAAAATGGTCGTAATGGTCTTCTAGGGCCCCAAAATGGATTTTGTTGATCTCCTCATTCGTTGTAGGTCGATAAACCGTAATAGCCTGGTTTTTATTGACCATATAACATAGAAAATCAGGCTAAAAGTAGATACGAATGGAACAAATTCAAAAGACAGTCAAATCCACTTGAAAATCAAGTTTTTTGGGGCTATTTGGTGGTGCAACAAGGTTGAAAAATTGAAACTCTCACAAGGCATATCCAAGAAGTCGTACTAAATCTGTGTACCAAAATCCAACTTCCAAGCTCAATTTGGATAGCAGTTATGGGGGAAGTGACTTTTTCCAAGATCAAAAAGAAGAAAAAATTCCATATTCCCCCTCCTAACTGACGCGGAAAGCTGATTTTTATATACGTCATACAACTTTTGATTCTCCATCGATAGATTTGAAAATGAATGTTTTAAAAGATTTTCGACCGAAATTTAAACACAATCGAATTTTGACTCAAGGCTGACTCCATTCATACATATTTAATCCACCACCACTGTGAACCTACTTTCAATGTTTGAGAAATTTTTACGGTATCGAGCTGAGCAAGTGATTTTCAGTTTCGAGGAGAAAAAATATTAAAAAAAATTAAAATAAATATCTGATACTGCCAAAAATGGTCATAATAATCTTCTAGGACTCCAAAACGGATTTTGTTAGTATTCCTCGCCCGCCTCTCTCCTTTTCTCATCCGCTAAAAGTCGATAGATCTTAATAGCGTAGTTTTCTTTGGAAATATTAAACAGCAAATCATGCTAAAAAATCGTATTTTGTTTGTTTCGACGGATACTAATTCATTTACCGAGCTATATGAAAATACTGCTATTCAATTATTCACCTGCATCCATTATAGAGGCCTAAAAATGATAGAAATCATTCTGATATGTAATTGATAAGACAGTAAATTACGTTACTATTTTCATTTTGTAAATTGCATTCACTCGGTTTCACGGTTGCATTTTCAGCTCGAGATACTGGTGAATAATTTAGCCCGCAGTATTTTCAATCTTGTACCTGCGATTTTATCGCTGTAGAAATTATGGTAGAATTTCATTTCAAAGCTGCATATTTTTTATTTATGAAAATAAATTTAATATTACAGAACCGTTACCCACATGCGCTGCTCGTATCGACGCTCTTCGATCTCACGGCCACTACGAAGCGGCTCTTCGCTTAGCCGTTGCGGTGGTACGAACTATGAAATACAACCAACTGAATGCTCAACGTAAATGGCACGAAAGTCAGCAATCGGGATGTTCTTCACGGTGCAACGAAAGCCACCGAAGTTCACCTCGCTATCTGCCATACAACGATCATCGTTCTAGCCCGCACTGTCCACCTCGATGTTACGATCCGCGTATTAGAAGTCCTGGCCCGATCAGAGGATCTGATCAGGCTTGCACGTCGAGATGCGGTTGTAGCACTTACGATAGCCATCATCGCAGCAGCCCTTTGTGTAATTCAAGGTGCTACTGTATGGATTCGCAGAGTCGTAGTAGCATGCCGTGTAGTCCTCGTTCCTATGATTCGTATTCAAGGTACGAAGAGATTATTAATACCTAATGGCAACTTGCAAGGGTATCTTTTAACGGTTGACGTGATTTTGTTTCACAGGTATTCCTCTTGCTCGCCGAGGTGCAATTATAACGAGGGGTACATGCGTTCGCCTCTGAATTGTAATACATATCGAAGCAGTAGCTCGTTCAGTGATTCTCATAGGTCAAGCTTAGGGTGTTCTTCGAGATGTAGTAGTAGCAGTAGCAGCTATTATGACAATCATCGATCTTCTCCGTGCAGTATTCGTTCAAGCAGTACTCGTAATTGTGATTGTCGTAATTCGTATTATTCGAAACAATCGTCTTCGAGCACGAATTGGACCGATGGCTGGATCGGACATCCTTTAGATCCAGTCGGATGTATTTTCGATACGTTGACCGAAGCTTCGTTAATACTAGACGATAATATTCCTCATTCTCCTTCTTTTTTTGGTAAGACTAGACGACTGTTATAATCGATATAGTTTTTTTTTTGACCTGGTATACGTTGTACTAATTTATCGTATCATTACAGATCCGTTAAACGCGGACGAAACTGGTATTCGTATTATTCCGAGATACCATCACGTGGCTGTGGTTGGTTCACGCGATCGTTCTGAAACCTATCTAACATTGGCCGTTGAAGTGGCCCTTATGGCGTTAGGCCAGCAACGAATTATGCCACCGGGTCACTATGCTCAGGTAAGAAACGTTACCGAAGAGGTTTACACGATTGTTCGAATTGCTAGCTTCATTTTAAAATTTTTGAAAATTATTACAGGAAAAAGCCTGTAAACAGGAAGATAGACTGATTTCCAGACTCCAAGAGATGGAAATGGATAACAGTTTGATAGCTGTGTTAAGAAGACAAGCTATCGTGCTGTTGGAAGGCGGGCCATCCAGTGGTCTGGGTATTGGAATACATCCGGAAAGTGTTCCGATGCACACTTTCGCTAAATTTTTATTCATGGTTTTGCTCAATTATTATCCCGATCTAGCCTACGAAGTGGGCTTGAGAGCTATGAGGTTGGTATTTTTCATAATCTGTAGCAGTAGTGGTAGTACTTTGCTGATTTTTTACGCGAATATTTTCATCTTTGATACAGATTACCCATTTTGGAAGACCACGAAGATGCCGATGATCCAGTAAATGGTAATGTGTCGTCGTTGGTATTGAGCAGATATCCAAGATGGTTTACTTTAGGACATATCGAAACTCAACAATGTAACTTAGCTATTACAATGATGAGCGCTGCCAGAGGTATTTTTTTTTTTTTTTATATTTGGTCGTTTTAAATTATTATTTATTATTTTTATCCGGTCGTTTATTCTAATTCTTGTATGATTTTTTTTGTAGGCGAAGTCATGAGACTTAGAACGATTTTAGAATCGGCTCAAAGACATATACATAGTTCCTCGCTTTTATTCAAATTGGCTCAAGAAGCATTTAGATTTGCTACACCAGAGGCTGGTCCTAGACATCCTACCTTGTTGAATGTAGCTTTTGAATTAGGCCTACAGGTATGGAATATTCTTCTCGTATAGGTTTATTAAATGAAATTGCGTTCTATTTTAAAATGAAATATTTTCCCTTAGGTGATGAGAATGACTGTTGTGTCACCGTTGAACTGGAGACGTCGAGAAATGGTTCGGTGGTTAGTTAGTTGCGCTACAGAAGTTGGCGTTGAAGCATTGATCTCAATTATGCAAAACTGGTATCAGTTTTTCTCTCCCACCGAAGCTACTGGTTCGTAATCGATAAATATGATCAATTTACGTTACCTAAAAAGTGTTTCAATTTCGTTTTTTTAATTTTCTGATTTTTTTCCCCCATTTAGGACCAGTTGCAAGTACAATTATGTCACATGCCACAATTATGCGACTAAACTTATCGTACGCTCAGCAAGAAGAACTTTCGGCCTGTGCTCGGTCTCTAGCATTACAATGCGCTACGAAGGTAATTTTCATCGATATTATTACGTTTTGATAATCGTATCTACGTCTGGTATTTATTTTACTAATTCTAATCTTTACAGGATCCGCCCAACTGTTCTTTGAACGCATTAAATCTTTGCGAAAACGAACCTATGGCTCATGAAAGCGCTTATCAAATCGTAGTTCATGCAGCACCACATATAATGACTTCATCTCAACTGTTTACGATCGCACGTTACATGGAACATCGTGGTTTTCCCGCTCGTGCTTATAAACTCGCCGTACTTGCCATGAAAAACGTTCATCTCGCTTACAATCAGGTAAAGAAAAAATTCCATCGTCGATAAATTTCACTTCGAGTTGAGATCAGATTTTGTAAAATGTATTCGTGTGATTTGTTCTCAGGATACGCATCCGGCCATCAACGATATACATTGGGCCTGCGCACTGTGCCATTCTCTAGGCAAATCGGAACTAAGCAGCATGATTCCGTTGGTGGTAAAAAATGTACAATGCGCTACCGTGCTGTCGGATATATTACGCAGATGTTCGATGACTCCGCCCGGTATGTCGTGTCCGCATCCGAGCAGCGATAATGCCAAACACCATCATCATCATCATCACCACCATCACCACCACAGTCATCGTACCAGCAGCATTGTGAATCGTGGAAACGTTAAACCGCTGTCATACGATAGGCCACCATTGAAACAATTGTTAGAGGCGGCCGTAGCCGCTTACATTAGCACTACGCATTCCAGATTGATGCATATTTCACCGAGACACTACGGCGATTTTATTGAGTTCCTTGTTAAAGCTCGTGACACGTTTTTGTTAGCTCACGACGGACATGTACAGTTCGCTCAACTAGTCGAGAATATGAAATTAGTCTACAAGGGTAAAAAGAAGTTGATGGTTTTGGTTAAAGAAAGATTCGGCTGACTAGGGTATTCGACAATTCAGTCACACAGGTGACCGAATTGGTATGAACAGTAACCTTTTTTTTTTCTTTTTATTATTTTTATTTTATTGTTTTTTTTTTCATTTCGCAATGAGACTGGTTTATGTATATAAATAAGTTTATATGTAGAATTTTTTTCCTTCTCCATTATTTTTTTTGTTTAGAAAAAAAAAATCGTTTTTATTTATCTTCGACTATTATGTTTTATCATATGCCAAAATATTTACGACTCCGAAATGTATAATTGTACAGCGTGTACATTGTGGAAGTATAACTTTCAAGTATTTATAAGTTTTTTAATCGAATGATATTTTTTTTTTCTCCGCGAAGAACTATTTGGTTCTCGTATTATGTTTCCAAGTGGAATGAACCCGGTTAAGCATTTTTTTTGTTCGAAGTGCAATCGAATGCGCAAATTTTTTTTATTAGTTTCTTTGTGATATATAATTTTTTTTTCATTACGTTTTCATTTTACTATTAGTGTTTATACTTTTTCTCTCTCTTTTTTTTTTATTAGTCATGTATTTTTAAAACGTATTGAAGCATTTACATCGTATTTTTAATAAGTTTTTTTTCCTTTTATTTCATTTTGTAAAATATCATACGAGTGTATATTGCCTTTTTATTTTACATTGTATTTTTTTTCAACGTTTTAGCGATGAAAATTGTGCATATTGCAAAAGATATTACTGTCCGCGTTTTCGTTTTTTTTCTTTCTTTTTTTTTATATATAAAAAAATCAGTGTCTAGCCAATAAGATTTATGAAAAAAAATTATTCCTACCATATTTATATCAATTTAACGTTGAATTATTAGGGAATAAGTGTAACTTTGTAACATGCGTGTTTGTATTGCGTTTTTTTAAGAAAAGATAAAAAAGATCGTGAATAACATTCAAAAATTATTTAAACCGAGATATCGATTTATTTTGATGTCTTTCTTTTTATTATTTCGGATGTTATTGTGCCATTTTATTGAAAACACGTTAGAACAATAATTGTGCTAAAACATCAGCGATCTGCAAAAAAACAGCCATCTTGATTACATTTGTTACCAATTTTTATTATTATTATTTTTTTTACGTATCTATTTAGAAAAACAGCGGTTATGTATTTATTTATTTTTTTTTTTTTGGTAATATTTATAAGAGCCTCAACATTTTATATTTTTTGTTCTGTTGTTTTAAAAGCTTTATCATAATTATTTATTATTTCTTTTTTTTTTAATTTAAAATAATGAATCTGTTTTACAAGTGTAAAATTATCGTTCTATGAAATTTCCCTTTTATCGTATTATTTTAATATGTTCAAGTACATTTTATCGCATTTTTTCAAAGTTATTTTTATTTAAAATGAATTTTAATTTATTTTTTGTCGAGATAATGCTGAAATTATATAAAAGACCAATGAAAAATAATCTATTTAAAAATTATGTAGATTTTTAAGAAATTTGATATCATTTTAATGTATCTTATAATGTAATTTTATTCCAAAATTTGAGTTAAAGTAGTAGCTAATGTTTTTATTTACAAACTTTCGTTGATAAATTTTAAAATAATTTTTAGCTTTGAAACAAGCTCAAGCGTTGATAGTTGAAGGAATCGTGTCATTTTAAAGTGGGTAATGGCTAATTACAAATATTTTTCAAATTTAGGGAAATTGATCGTTGTTTGTTGAGAAATTTTTTTTTTTTGGTTTTAGTTCTCTTATTTTCTTCACTTTGAATGTCTACTTGTTTGATGAAATGAAACTAAATTTGATCTTGATAACTACCCTGAAAATTGAACACAGAAATAAATAAATTCGAAGTTTTGATTTTTCTTTTTCGAAATTTTCGTTTTCTTTTTGCTCACATTGACCTTGATTATTCATGAAAATGTGTTAGTTTACAAAAAAATCCAGAGCGTGTCGATAGTGTTGAGATTTGAGGTTATTTAGTAAACAAAAATTCAAAATGGCAGTTCGGAGTTCGTGACCATTGTTAGTTGTGAGTTCGGTCTCGGTTTTTAACCTTTTCTTTCGGTTTAAATTGTGGAAATATTTTGTTCTTTCATTTGATAAATTCGCGTTTTCGATGATTGATTTATTAATCGAACAGTGTTCCGTGTGGCGGAAGAGTAAGCTGTGTAAATGGCACATTACAGAAAATCCATTATGTGTATTGCTTGAACTTGTTTCCAAAGCGTTGATTGAATACGGTATGTAACACCATTTTTTTTCTCGTTTAACTACCTCATTCGCTGAATATCATTACTGCATTGAAAATAAACTTAATTTGTGGTGATCTCATTTAATTCTAAGCTTTATTTTCTTTAGTAATTCAGTTTAATTTAATTTTCATTCGCGTAACGAAATCGTAACCCAATTCACACGTAGTTTTCTCTTCGATGAACTTCTAAATTCGTAAAAAAAAACATCTCCATCGCTAAATGAACGAATTTCGTTACACAATCAAGCATATCGTGCAATTATTGTTGAATTATTTTGATGTTTTTGTTCTTTCTTGAGTTTTTCTTTATTTCGTTACATTGCTCAGTTTTTTAGTTGAAATTTTTTTTTGCTTTTGTTTTCTAATTTTTATTTTACTCGCTGTGTTATGTTTATTTTACTTTTTGCTTTTTCATCTGCGAAAATTAATACATACCGAGAAAAAACACTTCGTCGTATAGAAATGGAACCGCGAAATTGCACAAATTACCGTTGAATTACCAAGTTTAGTTTTTAAGTATATCTCGTAAGTCTTATTCGTGTATATTTTGTACTTATATAGATGAGACTTTTACAATTACGTATTGGTATGTATTCGTTGGACTAGTAATATCTTTTTACTTTTCTGTCAGTTTCGATAACGTTGTCACTTTGTAATAACTTTTTTAAAAAATAAAATAAAGACTGCAAATAATTAATTGAGCGTTTATGTTTCAGTCTTCGAATTATAACTAAGTGAATGATAAATATGTTGTTCGTCTTCCGAATCGAAATCGTCAACGGAATTTTGACTACAATTGTCATTGTCGTAGCTGGCATTATCGATGCCGTTGTGTTTGGAATATGAAGCTTGTTCTAGATGTTGTTTATCTGTAAAATGAAAAGTAATTAATTATAATCAAGCGGTGAAAGTATTTCCATTTTGGCAAGTGTACTAACGTGCTGTTTCGAATCGAAACCGCTGTTCGTTTTCCGCGTTGAAAAGATAAGAGATGTGTTGGTTGGTCCAATTTGATGCAGGATGGATTCTTGGTTCCGGTCTAGACTCTTGTAATCTGTAAAAAATTTACACAATATATCAACGACATTGGTGCGATTAATTTAGCCGGATAATTGGAATTAACTTATTCACTTTAGGAAATAGTAATGGATCAGCTTTGTGCGGACTACGATAACTAATAGAAACGCAAATACTACAGAGATGAAAATTATCATGAAGATCCAAAACCACATGAACCATTGTACATCTGGTAATTCATATTCCTGCAACAATATTATTCTGTAACGAAAGAGATCATTGTTACGATTGATATAAACACCAGTAACGGACCGATATATTCAGCTCGTAAAATTCTTCGCATGTTCTATGCAAATCCCATACTTCGTGCAGATGTTCGGATTTTAGTTCGAAGGGATTATCAGTGAGCTTGATAGAAAAGTTTAACTGTACACAGCTCGATGACCATGGCCAAGAACTCGGACATGGTTCCATGCTGTTGATGATGATGTTGTTTTGTCTTGGAACAGATAGTAGTAAGGATTCAATTTAATACGATTGCTGATTGATGATTAGAATAAAGCAAGATATTATGAATTGAACTAGTGCTTTGTATCGATTACAAGTACTCACATTTCTGATACATTTTCGTTCGACATATGCTTCTTATCAATATATTCTTTGGTTATTTTCGCTAACGCTTCTTTGAAATGTTCTCTTATTAAATTGAACTGCACATATACGATGAATTATAACTAATCTTAAATTTTAAGATACATTTTTTCACTCTATACCAGAAACTGAATAATAAATTAATTTAAATCAAAAGCTGTTACACCGGCTAAATACAACTGAATCCAACCTGGTATTTCTGTCTCATGTGGGGATGGTGGTTTCGTAAGCGGTTCCTCTATGCGTGCGTTGTATGCAAATTATATTAATCTTTGTTATGTTTTTATTACGAGGTGAAGATCGTTTCATTGAACTATACAATTATACGTATTATTTTGCATATATTTAAGTACGATTTGAATTACCTAGTCGTTCGAAAGTAATATTGAATCCGCGATGAATATTTTGATGGTCTTTGGCAATGAAAGTGATGATAACGCAAGGTCCGTTTTCATCGGATGTATTTTCTTTTGTTATCGGCGATTGTTTCGAATGATTTTCTATCTCTACTGTGCTGCCTATTGCTATTTCATTGGTTATCATCGATTATGGAATTGGTTAGAATGACGATTTGATAAAATTATTATATCTGATAATTCACTATTGACGCTTACTTGGTTCTATGATAATTGCATCTCCTGATTCTAAATCGATGTCTAAATCGTTTATTACCAGATTTAACTTGAACCCTTTACCGATATGGATTATATATGTCCTTACGCAATCCACAGAATATGGTTTGGGGTAATTTGGAGTTAATAGTTCACCGGAATCTTTCATTATGGATATGGTGATCGAACATTTTTCGTTAGATGTCGACGATGGACTTGAATTCGACGTGCTTTCGTGGCCATATTGACCTATAGCAAAATCATCCCTAGCTAATTATTAGTGTAACTGCACGGCAGATTTTAGGATATTCTTACCTTTGATCAATATAGCAAATAGAACGAAAAACACGTAATTGATTATTTTAAATAACAACGTCATTATACTTTTACGCTATGTGTAGAGCACTTTAACGTATATACGTTTTACAATAGGTATGAATTATTTGTGCATGTAAGATAATGACATTCGAAAGAGTTTTCTTATCTTATCGTGAATTTAGATGTCGATTTAATATCGAGTATTGTTTTCCGTAGGGATTTTGCGAATTTAAAAAAAGTAAAGTAATTTCTTATACCTCGTTCATATCAACAATGTTTGATTATTTACCTGATAATTTGACAGCGATGTATTTGAAATATTATAAATACGTAAAATGTAAAAAAATTCGATCATTGTGGATAATTTTATAAATATTGATTTTTTTTTTCCAAAGTTTATTTTTGATAGTAGAGGTGCAGTTACTATACGATTTAATCATCGTACTCAAAAATTTTATTTTATTCAATTATTGTTTGGTGCATCGTCTATTCTATTTGTATTGCATTTTATTTTAAAATTGTGCAAAATTATTATTCTTGAAGTGGTGAAATGTGAGTATTATTACCTTGTTTTTCGTTGTTGATATCCCAGTATAGTGGCATCGATAAATTTTCAGAATTTTTGTTTCAATTTTTTAGCCAAATTTTTTCCCATTGTAGGTCCAACGAGTAACCACGAGCACATCGAATCTAGGTTATCACATCCTAGCTGGGTAGGGGCCCACTTGAAAGCCTTAGTGATATATTATAGTACACTATCGTTGAGTCAATGATTACCGGACTATTACAGTCCATCGACCAACGGCGCATGAGGGGTGGAATATCAACAGAATCCGTTTTATGGTCCTGGAAGACCATTCAGACAATTTTTCGCCATATCAGATATTAATTTTTATTTTTTTATCCCCCCTCACCCCTGTTCGAACGTTAAAATCATTTACTCCGCTCGATACCGAGCACAATCGCTCCAATTGAGTCAATCGGCCAAGTTTGGCGGGGGATTAGATATATCTAAATGTGGATAAACTTGGGTCAAAATTCAGTGATGCCCCAGTTTTGGGGGAGGGGGTGCGAGGGGGTCGAATCCGTAAAAATTGCGTCTTTCTAGGCCAATTGGTAGAGTACCAAAAGTTGTAAAACGTACATAAAAATCAACCCCCCAAATCAATTAGGAGGGGATGTATGGGGGTTTTCCCCTTTTTTACTCTAAGAAGAGGGCTGTTTCTCTCCTATCACTCCACCAAATTGTGCTAAGAAGTTGAAATTAGGTGTGTCCCATCTGTAAGGACCTTTGATGTGCCTGTTGGGAATTTCGACTTTTTAGCCCCATTAAACCCTTCCTACTCTCAATGCTTTTTTTCAATTCTCATAATTGTAATATGTCACGAAAGTCTGGCTGAAAAAGCATCGGAAAGCGATGCTTCGTTGTATTTTTAACATTTTTTTCACAGATAAAAATAAGCTTTTGAGTGATTTTAAAATGCGAGTATGTAAAATTGTATTTATTTCACTGATAAGACATTGGAAGAGAGAAACACAACGATACATTTGACTGAAAAAGAAGAATTTTCAATCGTATTATTATTCGTCGTTCTAACAATGGTGAAGTGTTAGGTCCTTGACATTAGTGTAATTTGAAATTTAGTTTAACGCCATTGCATTAACTAGGGCAGTATGTTAGTTGTGTGTTATGTTTTAATTGAAACTGTTTTGAATTCTCATCCATTAGCTCATGAATCGTAAGTATTACTGTTGAATTGTTTTATCGTAATATTAAATTAATTAGTTAACAAACGTCGTATAGAATTTTGAATTAATTTTTCTATTTTTTGTACATATCTTTAATGTCGTGGGCTAATTTCCCGAAAAAAATCATATTTTCATGTAATGGAAAAGAAATAAAATCAATTAATCACCTCTGATTGGATTAACATTTAAAATCAAAATTTATCTATTTTGAATGCCTGGATACGAAATCTGAACCATCATTGATATCTATTTTAATCAAAGCTAATTACCCTGTGTTTATTTATTCGTTTCTTTTTTTGAAATCAATTTCTTGACCGAAATAAAATACTGATGCTGATTTGGCTAAATCTGAACTGTGTGCAGAAGGAAAAATGAGTGTAGGAGGAAATACACATAGAAGTTGTCTGGTATGTGATCTGCCGAACTTGAAACTGAGGTATAACTTGACACTATCAAAAAAACACATCGCATGAATAAGTTGCCTGTCTTTAAAATTGAAGGGTCGATTATTGTTATTGAATATGAATAATTGAAATCGAAACAAATTTTCAAGTATTTGAATGAAAGGGGGTTTGAGCATTCAATCATCATTTTCTAGAAAAAAAGTCATGTTTTGGTATTGACATGCTTCTTAGTTTTGCTCGAGCGAAGCAAGGGCGAAAAAAATTTGGATAAAACCAACCGAAAAAGTCCGTTTAACGGCATTTTTGACCTCCAAGAAATAACATTTCAGCATTTTTAGTCATATAAACCATTCTTTATTAAATTTTCTCAAAAACTACCCCCTCCCCATCTCCGTCTATGGATATATCGTAAGCAGATTTTATATTGAAAACCACTTTTGGTAAAATATACTTGGAGCTCCTTCAATTTTCGTTGGGCAAGAAGTAAACATAACAGAATTTGTTTCACTTTCAGCTTATTATGCATTTCCATCATTACTTTTTTTGGTGGAATTTTATTAATTCAATAAAGGCATACATAACGCCTTTCATTTTTCAATTAGACAAAAAATGAACATAACAAAATTAGTTCAGTTTCGTATCCACTATTCATTCGTATACTTGAAAAATTGTTAATGTTTTGAAAAACAGTCTTCGTCTCTTCAATGTTTTACTTTTTTTTGTAGGATTCGGTTTCACTGATAATCAGTGGTGTAGCCAGAAATGACTCAAAGGAGGAGGCGGGTTTCATTTTTCCTGTGTATATGCATATTTTTTGAACCTGATTTTATAAAAATTAAATATCTGGCATGTTTTGAAAAAATGAACTTTTTCAACGATCGGAAAGTTCATTTTCAGGAACTTGAGAAGAAAAATTAGCTTAAATGTAAACATTTTTCAAGTTTTTCTGCCTGGGAAAGGGGGCGCAAATGAGGTTGAGGGGTAAGGGCAATTTTTACCACGTTCATTTGACGTCATTTTACCAAACTATTCCTTCCAATTTTCGTAAAAAAACCTAAAATTGAAACGTCCTTTTATCTACTTTTGTAGATGAACATAGGTTGCATTTCTTCAAATTTCAGGCATAGAAAAAAAAATTGATTTCATTAGATTTTAGGTTACATTATCAAACAAAATAGTCCAAGAGACCAGCCAAAAAAAATGTACCTGCAAGGTTGGAATGTACAGTTGAGCGATCTCCAATGCCAGAATTTGAACTTTAGAAAACTACTCAAAGGAGGGGGGATCAAAAATTTCATCATTCTAGCTTGTGATGCATTGAAATATATGTTTTCAAGGTCGCAGAATACTAATCTAGCAAAAGACACAAATTTTCGTCATGCCCCCCCCCCCAGGTGTGTAGGACTCGATCACAGAGATGAAAAACTGCGATTTGAGTTTTTGCATCTCCCTGTACCATTGGCGTCTCGATCCGATACCACTCATAATCACCTACCAGGGGCTTGTGAAGTTGCAGATGGTAAAAATCGACATATTTCATTTTTCAAAAAAACGCAATAAAAGGTCTTTTCACCTCAATAATGGAACCAAAAAATTTTCTGCTCAAAAAATTGAATTGCAATTGAAATAAAATTTTTTTTTTTGAGGCGTATAAATCGAAAAAAGAGGTTGGCTGTCCTAAAACGCGAAGCTTTTTGACAAAACCATACTTCACTAATGGTATATTTTTTTTCACTTTAACCATATGATTGACTCTCAAAAATCATTGGGCTAAGAATAAAATTTATTAACTATAGAGTTAACCTTTTCGGATGAAAATTCATGAATGTTTTGAACTTTTGAGCTTTCACTGCGCTTTAAAGTAGCGGCTGTGGATCGGCAGACTGATGGTTTTGGAAATAGGCATACTTACCCCAACTTTTGGGGCCAGTCCTAAATTTGAACCTTCTCGGTACATTTTTTTTGGCTGGGCTCTTGGATTAAAACTTTATTAATTATTATTGTTCTATTTTAGTACTACAAATAATGAAATTAGGTGAAATTTTTTTTACGTTTCGTGCACCTCAGCATTTAAATTATTTACAGACACTGTACCGTTGCGGCCATCACTGAACTTTGACGATATCCCCGACGAAGTTCTGTTAGAAATATTCAAATGGATTCCCTTCGACGAGTTAATATCGGGCGTGAAATTGGTGAATAAAAGATGGAGAAAAGTTGCTTCAAGCGTATCCCTCTATCCGGATATTCTGGTCGTTACAAGGCTATCTAATTCAAAAACAGTCAACCACATATTGTCCAAATACAGCGATAACCTTTCGCTGATCGAATTTCAAGATGTATACGAATCTCGTATCGTTGCCTGTTTGAACTCGAGACATTGGTCGAATTTGAGAACACTCTCGATCAAGTGGAAACACCACATACTGGATAGTGTTTGTCTGTCGGTAACGCACATCAACTGGTTGATCGATCGCAGTCCTAGACTAATCGGTATCGAATTACGAGAATGTTTCATCCACGGTGATATGAATACGTTGGTGGAAAAGCTGAAAAGTAGTCGTATACGCCAACTTACCTTTATGAATAAGTATCTCGTAGTGGATGGAGTTGAGAAGTTGTTCGGTTTGCGTGATATGACCAAGTTTCAAGTATATTGTTATCCTTTGGGCAATATGAGCTCCAGTATTTGTACGTTCTGTGAGAATAATCGACGTACGTTGACTACTTTAGCATTACGTATTGATGACCGCTGGAATGAAGGTGACGATGTGATAAATGCGATTACCTCTTGTTCTATGTTGTGTAAATTGAATCTTATAGGCCAGTTTAATGTATCTAAACGAGGATTACGTAAGATTTCCTCATTAGTTAAATTGAAATGTTTGAAAATAGAAGTATATTCGATTGATTGCGATGAGTTCGCTATGTTCCTAAATCTACCGTTTAGTCGACAACTTACTATGTTGGCTGTTCATTGGAGCCGGCCTGTGACTCGAGAAGAGCTATCAAGTATTATTAATTGCAGGGATTTAAGCAAGTTGACTTTAATGTTTTCCAATATTTTCAATGATACTGAAATGATACGCGATGTTGTAATCCAAGTGGTTAAAGCATTGAGATTAAAGAAACTCAAAATAATATCAAATTTTTTTATGCTTGACTGTCTGCCTGAAATTTGCTCCCAAAGCGAAGATTTATTCTGTATCGAATTAATACATGGTTACGAAGTGAAGTATATGAAATATATACAGAAGAAAATGCAAACCATTGGTACCTTTTACGAATATGAATACTCTGTTAACAGAACTGAATTACGAATAGCCATGAGAAAAAAGAAGGAACGTATTAATAGTTATTAATAAATTATGTTGGAGATGAAAACAATAATGAATAAATTGTATAATTTGAAGTGATAGTTTTTACGTTTTATTATTAGGTTTTTAGTTGATATTTTCCAATGAAATCATTTTTGAGTTTGTCAGATTTTTATTTTTAGTTTGATTTTTTTTAGCATATTATCAATGAAAATCAGGCTATTACAGTCATCGGCTTACAGTGAATGATGGGTGAGGGAATATTAACAAAATCCGTTTTGGATCCTTAGAAGACCGTTACGACCATTTTTGGCCATGTTAGATGTTCATTTGTATTTTTTATCCCTCCCCCCAAATTGAAAATCATTTGCTCAACTCCATACAACCAAAATCGATAAAATTTGGGAAATAGACTTTGATTGGTGGGTGATTTTATATTTCAGAGTGGGGGTGATCTCAGGTTAAAATCCAGTTATGCTCAAATTGGTTGGGGATGACTTTGAGTCGAAATTCATGAATGTTCAAAATCCGAGGAAGGTCTTAAAAACGGCCAAAAATCGTGAAAATTGTTCCTTCTTAAACCAATCAATAATCAGAAGTTGCATAACTTGACTTTTTTCGTTTTTTGATCTTGAAAAAATCAATTTCTCGCCTATAACCACTCCCCCTTAATTTAGGGAATTGAAATTTTGGGTGTTGTGTCTTATATGTACCTTTCATGGTTTCAGCTTTACTACTCCTTTGAATTTCCTCACAGTTCTCAAAAAGTGTAGTTTTAGAATTTTTTGACTTTTTGTAATTTTTCAAGTTTGTTTGGCGCTTTTTACCAGCAATTTTGTTATACTGTAATTTTAATAGTACCCTTTAAATAACAACTAAAAATCACTATCAGTCCCCCTTTGTGCTCTGCCTTCCTCGTTGGGTTCAATCGTACACAAAATCAGTTTTTTGTATTCACCTTCTAAATATTTGTACTAATCTCAGCGTAATAATAGTTCAGTGACTTCTTCTTTTGCTCCGAATTTCCTAAATAATAAGCTGTTGAAGTTCTCTCCAAATTGGGAAGGAGGAATAGTGGATGTTTAACTTAAAATCTTTCTAAGTTCAGGTGTATTAGGCGTGATCAATTGGAATGTAATCATCATGCGGTAGTATTGCCACAATCCTGAACCCTGACATCTTCGCACATGTAGCATCAGTCTATCTGGTTGGAGATCTCCTCCTTTTACCAGGGGGCTTCCCGAAGAAGATGTTATTGTGGAGGTTTCCTACTTCTCTTCTTTCCACGCATCTAAAACATCCAAAAATGCATCTCGCGTTTAAATGTATCTATATTGGTTTAGTCATGACGTGGAATATTTCGTCTGAAGTGCTTGGTTGCGTAATAATATGTACGAAGGAGGTCAAGGGGAAGGATTGCTGAATTTTTTTTGAAAATTTAACAATATACACGGTGTTTTATCTCGATAGTACCTCCTTTATACCACGAGTAGAGCAACACAAGTTGGACTTATGTAGTATGGGTTGCCTATTCAAAACATTGCAGAGAGTATGCTATAGGCATTTTAATTTTTAATTTTCAAAACATTTAGAGCAATTTTCAAAAAATTCTAATTTAGATTCTAAAAATGGTAGGAATGTCTAGATTACGCCAAAATTTGGCAAATACAATGTAGTATTTCTGGTAAAAAAAAATCAGGGGCATAGGTGATGTGGTTCGTGAAATATGACGAATTAAATGTAAAAAATGTTTGAAAATATTTAAAATTTTTGTTGATAATTTTTTAAAAAGCTCTTTTAATTACCAAAGTAAAAAAATTTTTTTGAAGTAACAATATACTCTCCACCACTTAACGTAATTAAATTTTTTTTCAGCTTATTTAGTAATTTTGTAAATTTTTCCCTTTTTTCTAAAAAAAATCGATGAAAAATAAATTTTGGAAAAAAACATTCTTTTATTGAAATTGTACTCAATTTTGATATTTTTTCTCCAGATTAATTGAATATTTTAAAAAAAGAGCTTTTTGTTGAAA
Organism: Ferrisia virgata; assembly: GCA_900060175.1. NCBI lineage: Eukaryota > Metazoa > Arthropoda > Insecta > Hemiptera > Pseudococcidae > Ferrisia > Ferrisia virgata. The sequence continues at coordinate 34,314 of FIZR01029887.1, forward strand.
TTTCTATTTCCATGGAAAATTTTTTTCTGGAAAAAATGAAAAAATGTTGGCAAAATAGTTTTTTTTTTTAGAATATCTAAGCAAGTTGGGGTAAATTTAATTATGCCAAGCGGTGATAGGGGTACTCTGTTACTTCAAAAGAAATTTTCTAATGGATACTTGAAAGAGCTTTTCAAATGGTTACGAACAACCATTTTTTTATTTCAAAATTTTCGAATATTTTTTTACATTTAATTCATCATATTTCACGAATTACATCGTCTATGCCCCTATTTCTTTTTACCAGAAATACTTTATTGAATTTGCCACATTTTGGTGTAAACTAGACCTCTCCATCATTTTTAGTTTTTAAATTGGAATTTTTTTTTTTAAATAAAAAATTCAAATGCTTATAGCACCGCCCCTGCAATGTTTTGGATAGGCAACCCATGCTACTTGAGTTCTACTTAATTTGACTTACTTATGGGAGGTGCTTTCAAAACGGACACCCTGTATGGGACCAACATTTTACAAAATTTGAATAATAAAAGTCAGAAAATGGGAATTTGACGTATTGTTTACTTCTGAATGCTGAATTTTACTGTTTTTTTTTGCTTGTAAAATTAAATTTTTACGCAGAAAATTTGCTCGAAGAAGGAAAGGGATAGTATGTCGCTGCTTTTAGGCTACTAGAAGTACTGTTTCGAAAGTTAATATAGTCAAAATGCGTGAAAAACATTAGTTTTTTGAAACAGAACCATTCGACGTGTTCCGTAGAACGTAGAAAAAAGACTTCAGAAGCACCTGCCCCCCTCATTATTGGATTTGGTAATTTTCATGTTCTTAAAGTCGTTTTCATATGGTTTAAAGTTGTTACAATTCGATCAGCATGACGCATAAATTTAGTTTCATTAATAACCTTTTTTTAGTCCATGAACTTTTTTAACCTTGATATAAAGATGTTTGATTGATTTTACCGTTAGCGAGAAATTTCCGTAAAATTTCGATAAGGAAGAGATAACCTATCTTGAATACATTCTATGTTTTTTTTTAATACGTTAGCGAGAGTGTACACACGAATAGTACTTTGCTTTTTAAATGATTTTTTAAACTATTATTCGATCTATAATTCGGATTTTTAAGTATTTAAGAATGAATATTCAGTTTATAAAACTTCTTCATTGATGTAAAATATTTTCTCGATGGATTTTTTGGAAGTGAGGCTTGTTGTTCTCGTTTTCATTGGAAGCATTGCAAATATAAATGCTTGGCACGAAGATGTAAGGGACTACATGTGGACTTACGAAGAAAAATATTTCGTGGATAAATCGGAAATGTTGAGATTGTTATTTGATGAAAAATACGCAGATGTAGGTCCATATCATTTCATTAGTTCTCCGATTGTCTTTGGGCATACGATAAATCTACAGCTGATTCGGTTTTTCGCCGAAATCGAATTAGACGACGATGGATATCCGCTCAAATGGTATAAAACTGAAGCGTACAGACATTTCAAGAATTTAAATATCGGTAAATATGAAAATATAATGGAAAATCATATGGCGAAGTATCCGGTAATATCGATTCTATTATTTGTTCATTCTGCCAGAAACGAAGACGACGTGAATTTAGAATTAAATTGTCATATACGAGATTGTCTGATAAATTATAATTATCTGAAGCGATACGCTGGTCCTGCAATTGGTCAAACTGAGTTGAAATTTTTAAAAAAATTATTGAAAGGTGGATTAACCTTAAAAGAGTTGGAAACTGTTATATTTCGATTAGCTAGAATTTTTTTTACGTATTTTAAATCGAAAGTTATTTTATTAATAGATGGGTACGATAAAGCGGCCAGAGGAGCTGCTGCCCTTTTGAAAACTAACGGTGGATTATATTACGGTGTTGTAAACAAAGCTTTGAAACAAGCTCTAACCGAAGGTAGCCAGTACATCCATAGAGCTGTGATTTTCAGCGGAGGTACCATGGGATGGAGTTTAATTCAATCGGAGCTCGATTGCGTGAAATTTCATCCGTTTCTAGACGAGCATCCTTTTTCTCCTTATTTTGGATTCAACGAAGACGATATGGATAGTTTATTCGATCGTTACCGAAGTACTCAAGAAGAAAGAAATGCCGTCAGAAAGTACTACAAAGGTTACGAGACCGTAGAGAAGCACAGAGTATTGTATAATCCGACTAGTATAGCAGAATATTTCCATAATAGAGATGCGATTAAACCGGAACCATCTAGGATGAGAAATTATTGGGCTAATAATCCTCCGGATCCGACTTTACCCATAGCACCGTACATGAAGTTGTCGTCTTTTCGACACGTTATTGTGGAGCTAATGGAACGAGGCTGTATTGAATTTCCTTTGAAAAAAATGCACGATCCGGAAGCGTTACAAGAGATGACGTTTATTAAGTTGAGTGATTTTTTTGATATTAAACAGCATCATTTAAGTACGTTGATTACGTTTATATTCGAGCAAGGTTTTCTTAGTCATGGATATGGTAATAATACGTTGGTTATTCCGAACGAAGAAGTTAAAGCAATAGTTCGTCGTGAATTACTTTTATATCAGCGAAATCACGGGTGAATGTAAATTACATTTGAATGCTAATACGTCGTATCGGTTGAATCGTTCCAGATGTATGTGTCTGTGTATGGCCATTGGTCATCACACATTAACTGATATTCGTATGTTCAAATTCCAGACTGATTTTTGTTTTTTTTGATCTATCTGTTATTTGTTTGTTTGTTTTTGTTTCTCTAATTTTTTTGTTAGTTTTTATCCATCGAAACGAAGTAAAGTTTAAATATTGAAAAATAAATTTTCAATATTTAAATAGTGAATTGCGGTTGAGGATAACAGGTGTGATGACCCCTTTGTATTTGTATCTGCAAGAGTTCGATAAAAAGGTCCGTTATGAAATCCTTAAACAAAATTTTGGTATATTATCTTTCAGCACGACTTTAAATCCTGGAGGAGCTGGAGGTAGCCGATATACCTACCAAGGGTTTTAGTGATCTCAAACCCAGCTGAATTTGCGAAAAATTTGTTTATATACATCTGCGAGGCCTACTACAAAATTGAAGATAGTGACGTAGGCAGGATTTTTTCAAGGAAGCGGGGATTCGACTATAGCTTTTTTTAGGGGAAGGGGTGGAAGACGTTGTAAAAGTACAAACTACAATTTTTTTTGTGAGGATGTATTAAGATAATTTCATTGAAAAGTAAGATAGTAATGGTTGATTTTTGTATTTGTATGTTTGAATCTGCAACCTGATGGGTGTTTCAGGTTTAAATATGAGTTTTACTGAAAAAAATGGCTTTAAGATGATTTCACAATTTTTACTTTTCTAGGAAAAAAAGGGTTGGTTTTATAAATTGGAATTCCGTTATTGTTTTTATGCTGAAATGAGTGTTTGATAGTATTGACTAAATTTTCTTCATTTTTTACCATTTCAGGCAATTTTTTATTTCGATATGTCGTAGGACAGGATTCAGTTTCGGAAAACGTTACGTTTTTTATGTAACGTTTTGCAGTGTTGCCAATCCCAATAATTTTTGCGTGAAATATCCCTAATAATTCCAAAGAATAGAATTTTATTTTTAACCGTTGGGTTTGACATAAGTGCTAATTTTCATGGTTGGTGACATTTCCACAATACCACACATCAAAGGAAGAACCGCTGAAAAAAAGGAAATGGTAAAAATTTACCAATAATAATAATTTTGAGTCCAAATTCCATTAAAAAAAAAATTATTCGATTTTTTAAAAAAAAAATTTAAAAACTTTTCGAACTTTAAATGAGTTTTGTAAGTTTGAAAAATTCAGGTAGGAGGCTGAAATTTTTATCACATTTATTGGAGATCATTTTGCAGCTAATTCGTCACGGAGTCATCTATCAAGGGTTTAAAAATATAACATTTCAGTGTTGTAAAATGGGAATTTGGCGTTACAAATCATGGTTGGGTACACTGCTTCAGATCTGGATGATTTTTGGACTTTATATTAAAATGTTGACATGGATATGTTCAATTCAAAAAGTTCTTAATGGGTGAAAGTTGAAATAAAGATAATAAAAAAATCAAATTATGAACAAAATTCAAAAATTAACCAGCTGTTTTTAGCCTGATTTTCTACGTCTTATTTTTAATGAAAACTATCGACCAACGGCGGGTGGAGGGGGAGAATACTAACAAAATCTGTTTTGCGATCCTAGAAGACCACAAAGACAATTTGCGGGCTTTTTTTTTTACTTTTTACCCATTTTAGTCAAGTTTTTACCAAATTTTTGAAGATTTTAAAAAATTTTTTTCATAATTTAAGTCAATTTTCACCCCTTTTTTCCCTAATTTCTTGTGACTTTGATCAATCTTCTACACTTCTACCCATTCATGTCAAATTTTAACACAATTTTTGATGATTTTGACGATTTTTTTTTTTTGTAATTTATGTCAGTTTTCAATTGACTTTCAACATTTTTTCGTGTTGTTTGATAATTTTTTTTTGCATTTTTTCTCCATTTTATCGAATTTTGAAAATATTTTTGATGATTTTCAATGATTTTTTTTTGTAATTGAAGTCAATTTTCATTCATGATTTTAGCCAATTTTTTTTACGTATTTTTATCAATTTTTTTACGTTTTTTTCTCATTTTGATGAAAATTTTTACACAATTTCCATAATTTATATCGATTTTTTTCATAATTTAGGTCAATTCTTGAATGTTTTTCAACATTTTTTCATGATTTTCAATCAATGTTCTTTTTTTACCCATTTTTGTCACCTTTTTACCCAATTTTCGATCATTTTTCACGGTTTTTTTCATAATATAAGTCTTTTTTCACCAATTTTCAACATTTTTTCATGATTTTTAATTCAGTATTTTGCATTGTTTACCTATTTTAATCAAATTTTGAAAAAATTTTCTATGATTTTCAATGATTCCTTTCTTAATTCAAGTCAGTTTTCACGCATTTTTTTCCATTTCTAGCAGTTTTTGATGATTTTCATCGTTTTTTTTATAATTCAGGACCATTTTCACCTATTTTTCAATACTTTTGCGTGATTTTCAATCAATGTTCTTCACTTTTTATCCATTTTAGTCGACTGTTTACTCAATTTTCGATCATTTTCAACATTTTTTCATGATTTTTGATTAATTATTTCATTTTTTACGCGTTTAAGGCGGTTTTTCTACCAAACTTTTGATGATTTTCAATGTTTTTTTTTCATACTTTAATTAATTTTTCACCTTTTTTCGAGATTTTTTCATGAGTTTTGTTCAATATTTTTTTTCAAATTTTTACTCAATGTTCCATGTTTGAAATATTTTTTTTTTCATAACTGAGTTGAATTTCCATCCATTTTACAACACCTTTTCATGAATTTTACATCAATTTTCACAACTTTGTACCCATGTTTTATCAAATTTTTTCAAAATTTTTAATGATTTTCCAAGAGTTTTTTCTTATTTCAGATCAATTTTCACATATTTTTTAACATTTTTCAATGATTTTTGATCAATACTTTACATATCATGTAAGATCTAAAATTTTCCCATAAAAGGGAATAATATCTTTAATTTTTTTCGACATACTTTTTCCATTCGGGGCGAATTCGAGTGATCCAATTTTAATTAAAAATTGAGAAAGAGAATACAAAGGAAAATCTACCAGATCGAAGCGGTGGCAACGAGTTTGAAATATTTTTGTTCTCGTCTCATCTACATAATTGTTCAGTTAATATTTTTCCATTTTTGTCAACTTGTAGCTTAAAGGGTTAATATAGTTTATAAATATAATAATAATTTTCAATTTTTCTGACCTCATATGGAGTGTTGCGACGTCTTAGACCTTTCTTCCTCTATTTGACTGCGCCACTGAGTTGTCATAATACTTTCGTCTTGAGTAGTTATAAAATTCATTAAAAAAAAAAATTCCTTAAAA
>FIZR01029888.1:0-37862 GCA_900060175.1 Ferrisia virgata
CTTCATCAATCGTAACACGCTTAATTACCACCGGATCTTTTTGAAATTTTTATCATGAGTTCGTGTTGTTAATTGCAAGGCGTAGGTAAAAAAAAATTGAAAATCGGTCAATTAGGTGGCGAGATTTAAAAATATCGGTTTTTTGGCCCCTCCCCCCTTCCTATGGGGGCTAGGGGTCTAAATTTTTTTCATAAACCATCTACATATAGAGGCGAATACATGGGCAAAATTTGAATAAAATCGGTCGGATAGTTTCGGAGGAGAAGTGTTACAACCGATTTCGACTTTGTTTTATATATATAGATTTATAAATGGAGGATAAGGAGGGGAGGAGAATATCAACAAAATTTGTTTTGAGGTCTTAAAAGAAAATTACGACCATTTTTGACCATGTTAGATATTTATTATTTTTTAGCTCAATACCGACTGAAATCGATTAAATTTTGAGAATAGGTTCAGATTGGCGGCAGATTTGATATTTCGGAGTGGGGATGACCTCGGGTTAAAATTTAGTTATGACCAAATTTGGGTGAGGAGGTGCTGAGAGGTCAAGATGGTAAAAATTGTTTGCTTTTAAAGTAAGTGATAGAAAATCAAAAGTTGTATAACCTGTCCAAAAATCAGCCTTTTATGCCAGTCAGGAGGGGAGAAATAAGTGTTTTCCCTTTTTGACCTCGAAAAAAGGTCATTCCCCGCCTATTTCTCCTCCAAATTGAGCTAGGAAGTTGAAATATTGGGTATTTAGAATTAGTAGGAGCCATAATAGTTGTTTTTGAGCTTCCACTTTCCAGCTTCATCGCACCCCCTTACAACCCTACAAAAGTTGTTTTTATTAGTTTTTTTTATTTTTTGAGTTTGCTTATCATATCTTCCCTTCCCCGGCCGCCCCTAATTGAGCAAGTGAGCTAAAATTTGGTTTGTAGATTTAGCATAAGTTCTAGATATACCTTCTGTAGTGTTGACTTTTTAGCCTCATTATGTATCCCCTTCCTCCCTCTACACTTATCACAAAAAAATCGCCCTTGGAGCAGTGGTTGTTCACTATAGAACTGTAGGTTTGAGTAGTTATCCAGCATACTCTAATAGTTGTGATGGGAAGGAATGGGCTTCTGTGCCAAAGTGGTAACACTGCGGCTTTTGATATCTCCAGCTACCGATCGGTAGCAATATACGAGAATTCTCCATTCGGTTCAAGACTACTGTCCTGTTAACGTGTCCTTTTTGTTCAACGTGCTCTCTTCAATCAACGTTAATTCAGTTTAAGTTGTTTTTACAAATATATTATTATTCATGCTGTTCGAGTGGACGAAAATTTTTCAGTTGTAATGAGATATTTTTAATACTCTTAGAAGAAGTGTGTCACAAAATTGTACATAAAGTTCTATTTTATCACACTTATTAAATAATCTAAGTAGCAAATACTTTGCCTTTGAAATGGAAAATAGTAGTATATGACAGTGGTAAATGCAGGTACATCTCCAGTAGTGTTCACTCTTAGTAAGTTGTATAAATATAAAGTACACCCAGTGTTAGTAATCAGTGTGGTTTCCTATAGTGAGGTTTTGCTGGTAGTAATACACTAGTTCTACCAGATGGTACGATTTTTGAGTAATAATGTAACGTGTTTAGTAACACACATGACCGTGTGATTCTCACTACTACAGATTACATTCTTCAGTAGTAGTAGTAAGTTACTACTGACTAACCAGACTAGGAAACTATGCTCAGAAAATATTACGAAAACTTTTTACTTACACTTTCCACTCTCTAATCTTCGATATGCAGATGATATTACCTTTATTGCTTTGGCTGAAGAGGGGAAGCTTGGTGAAGATAGCCAATGAAAAACTTAGACTTCAAACTGCGTAATGTCTCATGTAATAACAAGATCTTCAGGAAGAAGGGAGAGACTTATACAGTCACTTGTTTTCTTTGTTTTCCTATATGCCGCGAAAGTATGGACGTTGAAGACAGATGATAAAAGAAGAATCGACACCTCTGATGTGTGAGTCTGTCAAAGGATGTTGAGGATACCCTGGACATTGCGTACAACCAGTATTTCAGTCGTCAACAAAATACAGGAACCAGTCAGGCTAAGTGTTTTATGTGAGAGATGCATTCTAGGGTATTTTGGACATGTGACCAGGAGAGTAGTTGAAAATCTGAAAAAAGGCATTCTCTTTGGTAAGGCCCCTGGTAAAAGAGGGAAATGAAGATCTCCGACCAGGTGGTTTGACATCATCAAAGCGTGAATGGGCTCTGTGGTAAGAGCTGCTTTATAAATATGGGATTGTGATAGATATCGCGCTCTTTTAGCTGCAATACGGTCGTAAGCGACTGAGACCTACTGATGATGAATTTTTGAAAAGAAAAAAAACTAAAATTGACACGCTTTAGTCTCGACCGTTCAACTTTTTATCTCTAAGGCCCCTCCTCCTTCCCTAGTAGGGATCCCACAAATATAAACACTAAATTCTGCCATTTGTAAGTTGACTGTTGAATTTTACATGTACGTAGACGTACCTAGACTTCTTATAAATGCTTATGTATAGCTTTGATTCTGCACCATTGCCAAATGTAATAAATTAGAAGTCCGATGTTGCTTCGTCGTCGGTGTTAAAGAGAGCTTAAACGGATTTTATACGAGTACATTCGAGTTTGTGCGTATATAATATGCATGTACTATGTAATGCAGGTACCTACATGGTACTTATGGTATCGTTTATCTCACATTGCCATTTATATATTAAGCATGTAGACAACCTATGCTGACTGCCTACCATTATACGTAGTACACCTATTCGCGTATTTTCAAAAAACACGTGCACCGTATAACTTCCAAATTTCCAATGCTAAAACGCGTCGCAGAATACATTTGTAATGTGAAACTTGCGGCGTTTATTCCTTCGGGTGATAATTTCGCGAGCTTGTTGGAAATTACACCGTTTAACAAAATTCAACTGGCTGGGTGAAGCGATGCGATGGGTCCGCCACGTCATCGCACCCAAATATCCGCTCCGTTCACATCTTGGAGGCAATTTAGTGCTGCGGGCTACAAAATTGTCTTTTAAACCGTGTTCGTGGAAAATTAAAATTCGCACCGTTAACGTTCAATTTTGCGCTCGGCACATGCGTATGGAAATTACACCGATAAAGCGAATCTAACTAACCGGAGTCTGAAATTTGGTTAAATGAGAACGTAGAACGAGTAAAAATTACCTTTTTGAATCTTAATTACTTGTCTGTCCTGACGTCGCCCGCGTCGTATCTGCTTCCCTCTATGTAATATATACGCATCAAGAGCAAAGCAGAACGGAAGAGAAGAGAAGAGCTACAAAAACTATATAGCTGGTAATTTAATCAACACCACCGCACCATATCGTCGCTTGCACAATACCAAATACGTGATAATTACCACCGTGTAAAACGTTTATTTACGCGCACGTGGTCAATTCAAATAGGCCATAGTAAATATACCTACGTAGCATTTTGGGGAATAATACGTTCCACGAGGAGTAATTTTTCTACTACTTTTTCCTCTACATATTCCCGAATCGAATTAACAGCTTCCAACATAATAAAATATAAAACTCGTTGTGATATATCAAAACTATAAGGTACGATATACCTGGATAGTAGGTACATACCAACAGTGGTATTATGTGTAGTGAAGCCTCTCACCACCGCCATTATTTTAACGCCAATGTTATAATTAGCGTTTTATTTTGATAAAATACATTCTCCAGAGGTTTGTTTTACATTTCATTACATTTTAACCAACAACCGAGCAATGTAAATACAAATACAAATATATACAACGAGTCGTAGTAGTCGAATATCCTACTCGTTTCGTTATGATCTAGAATAAACAAGGGAATCACTAACGAAATACTGATGTGAGTTTTGCGCCAGGCGCCATACTATATTCGTACTTATATAATTATCTTCGCTCGTAACTTTCCTGATGGTGCGAGATGTCGTTAAATTTTTTTTTCTTTTTATTTTACCTACGTATTACGATTCTGTTATGCATTTATTATTATTTTTCAGTATCTAGACGTACGTTTTACATTTTCATCATTATATCGAGAACAATTTCCTACCATGATACATTCACTTGCTATAAAATATTTTAATATTTTTTTGATTTTTCCCAAATAAGCAGGGAAAAGTAATGTCAGTGGTATCCCGTTGCCTGACGGTCATGATTTTCTGTTGAGGTTTACTCTAGTGGTGTTGACGAAGCTCGGTTAACCAATTAAATAACCGAAGGTTTTTCAAAAATCAGATTATTGGTTATAACGGAAGCATAATTTTGGTGATGATCAAGTTGACCGGTTTTTTGAAAACCTTTCAATCACTTCCGGTCATTTTTTATGTTCAAAAACTTTCATCTTTGCACGAGAATATTTTAATTAAAAATACACAAGTTGACCGATCTTTTATTCGTTTTGCAGCCTGATTTTCTATGTCTTATTGTCAATGAAAACTAGACTGTTACGAACCATCAGTCAGTGGTGGTTGGGGGGGGGAGTGTAAACGAAGTCCCTTTTGGGATCCTAGAAAACCATTGACACCATTTTTAATCAACCCCCCCCCCCCTCCACAGCTAAAAATTATTTACTCAGCTCGATACCGACCAAAATCGATTAAATTTAGCAAATGGGTTACGATTAATGGCATATTTAATTCTTAGAGTGACGATGATCTGTGGTTAAAATTCAGTTATGCCCCAATTTAAAGGAGGGGGTGCAGAGAGGCTAAAATCGAAAAATATGTTTCTTTTTGGGCTAATCAATAGGCAATTCAAAGTTGTACAACATAACCAAAAATTAGTCTTCTAGGTGAAGTAGAAGGGAAGATATGAGGGTTTCCCCCTGTTTTGATCTTAAAATAAGGCTGTTCCTTTGAGCTTAGAAGATGAAATTTGATCTGCTGAAATGTGCCTTCTAGTGGTGTCGACTTTCAGTTTCATTGCATCCTCTATCCCCCATCACTGATTAGGGATCGTGAAGCAATGTTTCTTTATTTAATTTTTAGTACCTTCCAGAAAATTTGTGCGTTATTGGTTATTATCTGAAGAATTTTTGGTGGTTATTGTTGTTTATTGAAATATTTTTCCGTTATTTTCAATTATTACCCACCTAGTTATTTTATATGTACTATAGGAATTACATGCGATTACAAATGAAATATCATTTTGAAGATTTTTACCAGTCGACTGGTAGATATGAGTGCTATCGATGGTACTATCGATAGTTTTGAAAATTCAAATAATTGTGGAAGGAATGATTATCAAGTAGATCAGTACATCTGGAAAAAAAACAGGCGGAAAGAATAATAGCAATTTACAATTCTTTTGGTTTGTCATATTCACCTAAACCCGAGGCCGCTGCTTTGAGGATGTGAAGCTGCTGCCTAGAGAGACTCACAAAGTAACTCAAGCTAGAACAAACCTTTGCCCCATCAGGTCTGAGTGTAAAGAGATTACTATGTAAGAAATAAAGTAGTCCTAACAAGAATTGGTGAAGAACGGTAAATCCTTTTGGAAGCTTTCAAAAATAGAAAGCAAAAATATGTAGTGCATAAAGTTCGAGAGAGTAGCATCTTCTTGCTAGCGCTACAGGGGAAGATACTAGGAAAATCACCCAGAGGAGAAGACGATTGGAACTGTTAACAACAAACTCACCACCAGCTAACTCACATTGCATGACCTTTGGAAAAACCATTAAGGACACAAAGAGACCCCTAATACAAGCGCAGATGTACGCTACCTTCTGACAAGGAGACACGACAACATCGACGATAAAATATGACGATTTGATTATTCTAGAAGCTTCTTTTCAAAATACAAGTATTAATGCTGAATGAATCTTCAACTGTGTAAATTGCCACATTTCATCTTGAATTTGAAACAATTCACTAATTTCAACCGCAACTTGAAAAAAAATTTATAATTGTTGCTGCAATCGGATTTTATTGTTCGAGACAAAAAAAAAACTGCCATTGAAAATTGTCTTGCTAAGTTTGAATTCGCAAGCAATAACGCAGCTCTTTCAAAATAGTGAGAACTTATTAGCTATAACTTTACATTATAGGAAACTGTAAAAGTTGCATAATTAGTGTCTAGTACATATTAAAATGGTTGACTAGATGAACGAATAGTTATTTCTACTATTAAAATCTTATTTAGAAGAAGAATACCCTCGAGAAATTTATTGTTTTCAATGTTTGTTTACTTTACAGTTGAAACGTTATACGATGATTTTTTTTCATTGCTATTATCATGGTTTTGTTTTGAATAAAAAAGAATTAGGTGTAAGCATTTATTTTTAAAATTTTCTGCAAAAAATCAAGTAAAAACTCGGTTTATTGGTGGATTATTGTTATTGGGAAAGAAGTAGAAATTTTGAATGAATAAGATGGAAAATTCAATTAATCTTCCAACTCATTTATTATAAAAACATGAATATTCGATTCAGTTTTTCAATTCCTTTCAAAGTAATACTCAATTTACATCCATTTTTTTCTTCAAAAGAAAAAAAATGTAAGAAATGAATTTTTTACATTCATTGTTATTTTTAGGCATTTTATTTCTCAGTTTGATTTTTGATCCTAAAAAATATCAATTATGTCATGGATCTGTTGCACTTCCATTTCTGTAATGTTTTCGTTTTGTTTCCATTTTTGTTAATTTTCCGATTAGATTTTATTTCCGTTATATTTTCTTTGCTATTTTGTTTTTATTACATTTCCACGTGCCTGGAAGAACGAGTGAATTTTAGTTTTCACTTTGTACTCATTTTGTTTTTGTTTTTCACAGTTCTTGAATTCTTGTTCTTGTTTTCTGTTTTTGTACTGAAAGTCGTCAGATCAGTGGAAAAATTAATGAAAACGAGAATATAAGACCTCGATAAAAATCACTAAAACAAGCTTAAATTGCAAAGAATTGAAGAAAACATCTGCAGAAATTCAAAAAAAAAAAAAAGTTGGCACTTTTACCTTTCAGAGAAAAATTCTACATTTTCTTGGCGTTATATTTCCCACCGCTCGCTGAATTAACGTGTAAGAACTTTTTAACAATTTTTAATCAACAGAATGTAGAAAAAAAAATATTAAAAATGTGATAAATTTGCAAACTTTTGATGTAATTGTTTTGAATAATTTCCTTATTATTTCATCTAATAATTTCATATACATGATCTGGTATTGGAAAAATGATCTTTCAAACCAAATACTTGAATAATGAAGTTATGGTCCAATAAGCCAGGTAAAGGAGAAAATTAAAATATATTGTATGTAATTTTTTTAATATTTATGCCTTGTGAAATCTTTTTGAAGAGGCAAAAATTACCATACTAAAAATCCTGATAATGAAATCTTTTTGTTGGCTCCGTACCGGGTGTTTTGCATTAACCTCCTTTCCCTTGAATCAGTAATAAGGCAACTTATGAAACTTACATGTAAAATGTTTAGCGTATCCAAAAAATCGAAAGGGGCTGAGATATGCTGTCTCCAAAATTTCATTTTCGCGCGAAATAATTTTTGCATGGGACCTAGCACAATTTAATGTTAGAGCCCTCATAATGTAACTATTTGGCAATTTTAGCCAATTTTGACACTAAAACAGCCTTAGTACTGTATCTTTGGCTGGTAACCGTTTGCTTTTCTATAATATTGTTTAGTATTTTCTTTTAAACCGATATCCGCAAACCTGATAAAAAAAAAAAAAGAACGGCATAATCAAAAGTTATCGTGATAAATACCATCGTATTCATCCGCCTCCCCTCCATTGAATTTAACTCCGTAATTATCCTTCAAAAGTAGACATGTAACCTATCAAAATAGTGTAAAATTTTGCGCTGAATCTAAAAATTTGATAATTTTTTTGAATCTGGCCCCTCAGAGTGGAGTTTTGCTTCATGATGTGAATTAAAATGAGGAATGATTGGGATTTTGTCGCCACTTGGGCTGGAGAAGATTTTGTTCTTGAAATATTTCGAGGACCTTTGCCCAACTTTAAAAAATAATATTATTGCTCTCGAGAGTGAGCTCTTATTGAGAGACAGCGATCAAGAAGGATTAAAATTTTGTTTTTTCACAATATCTCTGTTCCTATTGGTACCACGTGAAAAATAGGTTCATTATTCAAAGTTAAAGAGTATCAAATTTTCTACAAAGAAGGTTTTAAGATCGTTTTTTCAGTAAGGGCAAAAGGTATTGAGTTGGGGTGAGAAATACGCATGAAGCATTTACACGTTTTTCAAACACTGTTTTTTTTTTTTTTGCAAATATCTCAGTTCGTATGGCTCGTATACATAAACTAGTCATAATAAAAATGAGTCATGTTGTCCTAAGCTTTTGCTCAATCGCAAGTTTCTAGTACATGAGTAAGAAGATTAATGAAAAACACCCCGGTACTATAAATAAAAATTTAACAAATTACATAGATATAAACTCAGAAAATGTTACCTAGTTTCCAAATATTGAACATTCCATCATCAGTGGTGGGTCTGGGTACCATGAAATACTTTGTATTATGTAGGCATATATAAATATACCCACACTTCTACATCCTAAATCTTCAAATACGAAGAAGTGAAATTTAAAATTCTATCGAGTACTGAACTTATCTATCGTTATTCGCTAATCACATCGGATTATTTATGAATTCGCGACAGCGAGAAAAGCCAAAGAGAAACTTTTATTATAGTTCGCGTTGAACGAAGCTGTAGTCAATTTTACGAGCTGCTGTGTATAAAAAGTTGACTTTGAATATATTCCTTTAAATAAGCTAAATAAACAATATAAAGACATTACAGAGACTACACGCAGCCAAACTGCGTATAACAAAAACCATTGTTGCGTATTTTACGATGTGTAGTTTTGGAAATTTGCATTTGTACGCCTGGTGAAAGAAAACAAAAGCGAAATATTGGTGATAATTTTTAATGCTTTGCAAACGTAAATTGTCTGATGCGTATAATTGATTGATATTCGTTATAACGTGAAAGTTTACCATCTACATTTATGTAGATGCTTGAAAAGTAAATAGGATTTGTAAGGTTTCGGGCGTAGGTTTGGATATGTTCCTATCTAACATGTCTATAGCTCCATGCACAGAAGTACCTAGCTACCTATACAGAATTTTTTCAAGAATATTCCATTATCATGTGGGATTTCAATGCCTACGTGAATACAATTTTATTCTAAAATATGCTGTAGGTATCTCTATCTATCTACCCTATATATGTACGTGTGTATTTCAAAATTCGTGCCATACGTGTATGGAGTAAATAGAGATACCTACTCGTATCTGTGTTTCGTTAGCTTGAATGAAAATTTGATCAGTGTACTTTTACACTTTGGGACTATAAAAGTGAAAAATTTTAAAATTAAACTCGTTACGAATAAGCAATACATACAAATAAGCAATGATAAAATAAAACGAAATTACTTGGTAGGTTACCAAACCGATGTGTAATCTACATACAAGAAATAATGAGCGAAGAGAGTAAGACAAAAGTACTATTTTATACTTGCAAGTACATATATATTTACCAATAACTTTTCCATTAATATGAACTTCGATTCGAATTTAGCGCATTGTATTTGTCGATAAGAATAGCTCAAAAACGCGTCGTTTATTGAAAAGTCACTCTATTAAGGTGACAGTTTACGTTTCTAATAAATACCTAAATACGTGCCTACGTTGACAGGCTCGATTCATATGTAGGTGTGTATGTAATGTATGTGATATCGCATATTATCAAATGACAATTGCTCGCTTTAAACGAAGGTTTTACATTTCTTTTGTTTTATTCTTATCAACGATAAAATACCTTCTGTTGAATTTTCGTTTCACGTGTATAGCTTAAAGTGTGTATTTGTATGGTACTACAATGCCCCTACAAGGTTAAAAAGACTCGTGATCATTTTTTCTCATCAATTTTTTACCTTCTTTTTACGTGGTAATATTTATGTAGATATCTACGTCTGGTACTCGTTGTAATAATTCACTCGAATCGGAGGATCTGTTTGTTGTTTAATTAAGGTCGACATTCGTATTGTTTGCTAGCGGTGCACCGTTGCGTTGTTTGTCAAGTTGGTTTATTTATCAAATATTCGGCTTGCCATGTCTGAATATTATACGAACGCTTGATAAGTTATCGGTGGCTTGGCGTATATTACTGGTATTTCCATACCGTATTTGCATTGTGAGATTGTAAGTGCGAAACTTACACGTAGTGTAATGAAATTTGCGAAAGTTTGAGTAAAAACATTCGCTTGTTGAATATTAGAAGAATATCTGATCTGCCCATGTTTCATTTCTTTCATTTTTTAGTTTTCGAATGACTAACGTAAGCGCATAAATTCCTCGTATTTATATAATTTACCGGCGTCACTCACTGAATCCACAATAGCTTTCTTAGTTGATTTTTTCAGCTTTGGAAAACTGGACTAGGAGTTTAAAATTATTCAAAAATGTGTGCAGTCGTTTCCAAAATTTGGTAGTTTTTAAAATTTGTAGCTTACAAAATTTGATAGCTTAAAATTTAATAGTTTCTGGAACATGTGGAAGTCTATTAGTAGATTCTAAGATTTAGATATTTTTACATAAAGTTTTATTCCTGAGATTAGATTGTTTCTGAGATGTGGCCGTTCCTAAATTACTCGGTTGTTTTCGAAATTTGGGGGTTGTAAAAATTTTATAATTTCCAAAATGTGGTAATTTCCAGTTTTTGGTCTATTTCAAAATTTGGTAGCTGCTAAAATTTGGTAGTTTCCAAAATTTAGTGGTTTTCAAAATTTGGATTTTATCTTTTATCATTTGTCATTCATCTGTTGTTTTTCATCTATTATATTTTGTAATTTACCTTTTATCTATTATCATTCATCTTTTTTGTTTCTTATCTTTTGTCTATTTTTGATCGAATATCTTTTACCTGTCTTTAGTCTTTTGTCTTTCATTATGTATCTTTTATCTGTCTTTTGTCTCTTATATTTCATCATTTATTTTTCATCTGCCATTGAAAAGGTGAAAGGTGAAAGTCACGGGGCAGATGAAAGAGAAATGATGAATGAAAAAGATAAAAGACCAAAAACAGGTAAGCGATAGAAGGTTAAAGGTGAATAATGAATGATAAAAGATGGACGATGAAAAATGAATGCTAAATGATGAGATAAAAGACAAAAGACAGTACAGAGAAAAAGTAGACCTAATTGCCTTGAGATCCATGTTATCCAAAAAGACAACCTACTCTTGTAAACAATCTGTAATGAACAGCCTTTCCTGAAATATGAGATGTCTACCCGGATATTCACTTATGTTGCACAATTTCAAGTACAATAAGAATGTAGTACCTACTTGTCTGGAAATCAAAGTAGTCCAAGAAGACAACTGACGCTTCAGGGCAATCTGCAGTGAACAGCCTGTCTTGAAGTACCTACCAGTCGTTTATTAGACAAAAGACAAAAGAGAGAAGAGAAAAATAAAAGGTAGATAATGGTTGAAAGACAGAAAATAGATAAATGATAAAAGACAAAATATAGATAAATGATAAATAATGAAAGATATTCATCTTTTATCATTTATATTTTCTCTGTCATCTTTCGTCTGTCTTTTTTGTTATAAGAGATATAAGACAATACGTAAAAGACAGGTGAAAGATACATGATAGGAGGTGCATAATAAAAGACAAAATATAAATCATAAATGACTAATAGTGAATAATAGAAGATCTTCAGGGCAGACTGTTCACTACTGATTGTCTTAAAGCTTCAGTTGTCTTATTGAATAACCTTGCTCATCATGCAGGTAGGTAATGCTTTTTGTACTGACTTTTGTACTTTGTCTTCCATCTTTTGCCTTTCATCTCTCATCATTCAACTTTTATCATTTATTATCTGTAATTGACCTTTTATTATCATTTATTATTTATCAATCATATTTTGTCTTTTGTCTTTTATCTTTCATTTTTTTATTTGCCTCCTATCATTTATCTTTTATCTTTATTACTTATCTTCCTTCTTTCATTCTTTATCTTTTATGAATCATCATTCATCTTTTATTTTCCTTTTACCTTCTTTCTATCATCATTTATCTTTCATATTTTGTCTGTCTTTCATCTTTCATCTTTCATCATTCAGTTTTTATCTACCTTTTGTCTTTTGCCTTGTATCTTTCATCATTTACACTCCATTCATCTTTTGGAATTTGTCTTCTATTGTTTATCTTTTATTACTCGTCTTTCATCTTTCATTCTTTATCTTTTATCAAATTTGTATTAATTATAACTTATCTTTCATTGTTTTTTTTGTTTTTATATCCTATTTGTCTTTGGTCTCTTATCTTTCATCATTCATCTTTTGTTTTTATCTCTCGTCTTTCGACTTTTATCACTAATCCTATATTTTCCATCCTTTACCTTCTATCTGACTTTTATCTTTTATCATTTGTATTCTGCCATTCATTATTTATTATTTATCATTCATTTTTTTATCTTCTATCATCTTTTTTTAATAAATTATAAATGATCATTTACCTTTCTTTTGTCTTTTATCTTTTATCATTCATCTTTTGATCTTTTACTATCCATCTTCCATCTTCTATCTTTCACCAGTTTTTTGGCTTTTATACTTTATCTTTCATCATTCATCATTCATCTTTTATCTGTCTTTTGTATTTTGTTTTTGTCTTTCATCTTGTATCTTTTGTTTCTTGTCATTCACTTTTTACTTTTTATCATTTTTGGTTTATATATTTCAAAATTTGATCGTTTTCAAAAGTAGGTAGAAGTGTTCAATAACCGTATATATCACAGATTTAAAATGAAAATCATTAAAAACTTCCAATCTTCGTCATGAAATTTCAAATAATGCTTTTTCCGATACTTGAGAAAACAGTATTTTCAAAAATTTTGCTCTTTCTTCGCTCAGGCATGTATATATCTTGTTCTGCCCTCCTCTTATTTTCCTTCCCTTTCCCCTAATAACTTTATTTAGTGTTGTTTAGTTATGATTTTAAATATTTTTTGTTGCTTTCTTCTATTAGAATTTTCCATTCACTTTTTTTTTTATCCATCTGTGAATCACTGCGAATTCTCCTAATTTCTATTCATTCAGTCGATGATGTTGCGCTAAATTAGTTCAAAAATAATGAACGCCTAGTCGTACACATATACCATTACATTGTTGGATTAGTGTCTGTTACTCTGTATAACCCTCACCCAGCTAATAAAAATAAAATCAAGTCAACATTTACAAAGAAATTGCAATTTATGAAAATACACCAAATACTTGAATGTCAAAGAAATCGCACAGTGGAAAAGTGGCAGTCATTTTCTATTGAATTCAACTATCAAATAGAAAGGAGAAATTTTCTGATCGTAGATCAAAGAGGCTGATGCGTTATTCAATGGAAAGAATGTATGTAGCTGTTTTTGAAATAAACTTATCTGTCGTAAGGATTTTCTTTTTTTAGCCTTTACTTTCATTGTTTATTTCGTATAGCTAAATTTGATATTTACTTTTCCTGTTTGTATCCTTGATATACTTATTTTCTACTTACTACGAAGAAATTACAATGGCGATTTTTCCTTCCATGTATTGATTTTTTTTTTTTATATATTTACTTATATTTACTTAATAGAACAATACAGGTAGGTACTGTAGATGTAGAGCACAAAGTGAAACGCATTTTAGCAAGTTTTCTACTCTTTTGGTGTTTACACGTTAATCGTAAAAAAAAACTTTCGGAATTTCATAAACGTTGCTGTTTTCAAATGGCAAGCTTTCTAGTAGTTATCAAAATGTTTCAAGTTTTCGTAATTTTTTCGATTTACGTCAAACCATCAAAATGACATGCTTTCAACTCGTTGTCGTTCAATGTACCTCAGGGTCGTGTAAACATTTTACTCCGAAATATTGAAACACGCTTTTTTCTTCCCAATAAAAAACTTAAGCTACTAGTTATAGAAGTATTAATTAAATGGAAATTCGTCGACGAGAACTTCCAATTCTTGTCATTGAAATTTTGTAACGTTTGACTTAAAATCATTTTTGTATTTTTTTTTTTTTTTTTTACTGTGTAGTCAGATGCGTATTTTTTTAATGGTTAACTGAGAATAAGGAAAAATTTTAAAAATTGGTTGCTTGCCCAGGTCGGAATGAATTTTTGTTGAAAGAGTATTTTTTTTTTCCTGTCATCGGGTCCAGTTTGAATTTGAATTTAACAAAATACACCTAATTCATGATTGTATGGAATGAAATGGTTTGTTGTTTTTGTACGTACTTTTATTTGTATATGGGATGTGAAATGTTGCAACGTTACATTATTCTCAAGTATAATAAAATGATACTCGTAATTAGATTATTTATTTGTCAATTTTTGAAATTTGAATTAACTACCAAAGTGTAAGTTTCAAAGTACCTATTACATTTAAACTCATGCGACGTTGCCACATTTCAAAATTATGATTATACTTCAAATAGTAGCTCAATATTGAGTTTTGTGATTTTCAATCTATAGCTAACTATGATTTTTTTTTAAGATTCTATTTTATTTTATTTTATTTTTTCAGCGATATAGATGATGTAAACAGTGATATTCTCCATTTGGATATTTGGTGAGTGTTATTCAAATAATTTCAATAAACTTTTTGAATACTTTTCAATCAAAAACCTTTTTTCCACAGATTTATATGTGCTGTAAAATCAAATCCCCCCCCCCTGGTAGAAATCTAAGCATTTATGTTTAATGAGTGTCTAAGAGCTCTGGGAGTGATTTTTTTTAGAATATTTACTCATGAGAATATTTTTACTTTTTTGAAAGAGGTAATACAGAACGATATAAACAACTGGTTCAAGGTAAAAAAAATTAAACAATCGGACTTGAAAATTTTTCTAATTAGGCTTCAATTTAAATATCAGCAGAACACAAGAAAACCTTCTCAACCCGATTTAAACGACGCCAAGCTGGATTGAAAAAACATATCCAAAAATCCGCAGAACCGCATTTTTAGCTGCTGGAGTTTGATTTTTGTATTTTTGGCAAATTTTTGAAAATTTGTACCCACTGTACAGCTGATAAATACAGCAAAAATAAAATATTTTGCGAAATATGTCCTGTTGAAGTTATAATGGAGAAGATAGGTTGTTACTTGATATTGGCCAGGTACATCTAGGACCTATTCGACATACCAAGTTTTAATTTTCTAGGCCAATTCTGGGGCGAGGTGGGTGGATATGCGAGGAACGTACTCAAAACATGAGAAAAATTGACAAAAAAAAACAACATTTTGGAGCTGTGAGGGGGTACAATGTGGTCTAAAAGTCAAGACTCTCCAAAAACTACATCTAGAGCCCGTACTAAGTATACCCCACAAATTTTATCTTTCTAGCTTGATCTGGAGGGAAGTTATGCGTGTAACCAGCTCAAAACATGAGAAGACCCGGCCAAAAAATTACATTTTTGGCCTGTAAGATGGCGCAATGGATCTGAACAGTCGAAATTAGCAAAAAACATGCCTACGATTCTTATTATGTCTACATACCAGATTTCAATTTCGCAGCTCAATTTGGAGAGGAAGTAGAGGAGGAACAGTCCTATTCCAAGGCTCAAGAAGGGGAATAACCCTCATATCTTTCTCCCTAATTGACTCAGGAAGCTAATTTTTGAGTATGTTGTATAATTTTTGATTCTCCATCAAGTGACTTAAAAAAGATCAAATTTTGAAAACTTTAGCCCCTCAGTACCTCCTCTCTAAAATTTAGGAACAACTGAATTTTGACTCGAGGTCATCCCCACTACAAAATATCAAATGGATCGCCAACCGAAGCGTATTCCTTAAGTTTAATCAATTTTGGTCTCTATTGGACTGGGCAAATAATTTTTTTGTTTTGAAAGGGGACGAATAAAAAAATAAATATCTGAAATGGTGATAATTGATCGTAATGATCTTCTAGGACCCTAATACGGATTTTGTTGATATTCCTTCTTCCTCTGCTGTAGGCCGATAGACCTTACTAGCCTGGTTTTCAGTGGCAATGTGACATAGAAAAACTGGCGAATGAACTTGAATAGAGAAAAGTGAGAAGACGGTACGACTTTTTTTGTACTAGACCATTTTTATGCTCTAGACACGAATCTGAAGAGTCTGGTTCGGTTGATTTTTACCTATATCTGTTGAAATGTGGGTCGTAGAGCGAAAATGGGGAGCATAAAACTCGATCAACGTCAACTTTCCCATTAGCCAACTTTTTAATGGTATTTTAAATTCCAATGAATGACGCTGTAGTTGAGTAAAGAGGAGGAGGGGAGGGATTGAATTTTGAATCATAATATTCTGGGAGTTGGTTTCTATTTGTAATGTTGAACTTGCAAAAAAAAGTAATATACGTTGTAGACCATTAATCCTTTATAATGTGGACCGATCAAAGAACTTTCCCAACCCTCTCTCCCACTCCCATATCATTTTATCAAGAATGGTGAAATGCCGATAGCTTTGGACTTGGGAATAAACCGTAAGATATAATTAGATGATTTTTTAAAACAATTTTGATCACCAGAACCACCGTTCACTAGCACCCCAACCATTTCGAAATACAAGCGATGTACAGAAAGTGCATTTCTTGCCCTGCAAATTGTTTTTTATTATCATATAGAATATGCTGAGACAGTGCTCAATGCAAAGTCCAAAAAAAGTCACGTTTTTCCAAATTTTTACCACGACGTTTTCAGACCCTAAGAACTGAATTCCAGCAATTATACTCCTTGACGATGTCAAATTTCAACAGATTTGTTTGACGCCAGTTTAAAAAAACTTTTCCTCTCTTCTCCCTACATTCGATAACATTCTAAAAAAATTTAAACTCTGAAATGCCATCTCAGCTTCAAAATATTTACCAGTCTTCATGAGGGTCTTGAGACTTTTGTTGTGGGTTTTGAGAATCTTCTTAAGGGTCTTGAGATGGCATGTTGGAAATTATATCTTCCAAACAATTAAGTAAATATAACTTTTAAAAGTTGTAATAAAACAGCCTTTCATCTATTTTCCTTTTGTATCAGAATCAGTGGACGAAATGCAGTCCTTGGCAACAAAACGCAATTAAACAAAATTCATACCATCGTTCCTTTTTTAACTCTTTTTTTTTTTCCAAAACCTTGAACGAAAGGGTCGCTAATTTGAACCGAAAATTTTCAGTGCTAGATTATATTTTTCAATGAGTAGCATTAAAGAAATACACGAAGAAGAATTTGTTTGAACACTCTGACGATATCTACTCATTTATAGTAAAACCGAATAGAATTTCGTTACGTTTTTCTCACGTCGAAGAAGCCAAAAAAAGCTCACTTCGCAACTCAATTTTGAAGAAAGAAAGAAAAAAAAGAACGCTGAACCGGACGAATAATTGTAAGCTAATCACGTACCGGGGTTTTCGATGAAAATAAATGAATCGATGGTGGTATTACTTTCAATCGATGTATAAGCTACATAAAAGTAAATCCGTGGAAAGAGACGGCGATGAAAAAAAAAAAAAACTAAGGAAAAGGATTGCACAGATGTAAAAGTTAATGAAAATCGAACGTCTGTAAATTCGCCACGACGCGGACGTGGACGGTCGCCGGTCGCTCGCCCTGCAGTTATTCCAAGTTCGTTATACGTAAAAGCGATGGAAAAAAAATACTGAAAATAAGAAAAAAAAAAGAACCACCATAAAATAGCGAGTTTTACTAACTTTATGCGAAAATTGTGTGTACGAGAAAAAGCACTCGACATCTGGTCGTTTATATATTTTAAGCAATAATTAATGTAGTCGAATTTTTTATGCATGCAGGGACCACGACGACGAATCTTCCGTCTTCGACGCTGTAAAAAAATTAAACGAAGTTAGAGGCGTTAAAGGACTGGGTAGATTTTTCAAACAAATAGCTCAAAGTGCTCGTTCAGGAAGTCAAGACGATTTTCTCGGTTGTGTAAATATTCCCGTACAGGTATCTATACTTAAACGCTATTCCATTTCGTAATAAAATACTCATTTACTTTATATTCACCAGTAAGTGATAAATGATTATTTACGAATAAAACTACTTCGATTACAGGATATTCCATCTTCTGGTATAGAATGTTGGTATAAATTAGAAGGTCGTACTCATCGATCTAACATACAAGGTAAAATTAGATTAAAGCTATGGCTATCAAAACGTGAAAATCGTGGTACCTCCGAAGAAGAAGATAATTGGTCTTATATTCAACAACAAGAAAGACTTTATACGATTTTTATCAATTACGAAATGAGCCAAGCTTCCGTAAGTATCTACAATAACTATGTAGATGTTTAATACATCTAATCCGAGGGCATAGAGGTACCTACTTACTCGTACAACTTTCGCTCTCCAAATTTAATACCTAATCTACCTAGTTTAAATTTCTTTTGTGTATTATTACCAACCAAAAAACGAGTAAAACGTTGCTACGTACTCGTACACTTGTGGAGCGTGGGCGTTCGCAATTTCTACGAAAATTACTCTCCCAACTTTTACTATGGCCGCGAAAATTATAATTTATTGCGCTTATGAACAAGCAGGCTTTTTTCTACAAATGAACTTTATTACCAACACCGAAGTGTGTTATTCGAGAATAAATAGTAGATGCCTAGATCTACGTACATTACCGTACCTGGATGATCTACTGAAATAGTAACTTATTACTTTTGAAAATATCTGCCCCCATATCGAATTGCGTTCTCCATTCAAGCGTATTCATAGCTAAGGAATTACGCCCGCGATATGTGATAGGTGGGTATATGTGCAACAGTTGACTAGCTCCGTCTACGTGTGTAACTTTGAACTTGAAAGTTCAGCCATTTGATAATAGATGACGTTAGATATACCTTGTGTACGTTACGTTGCCGCTAGGTACGTAAATAAGGAAGTTATCGAAATATTTTTCTTATTTTTAGAATAACTGGAACGGTGAACTTTCGCAAGCGGCTAGAAATATCCTACATAAACACGCCATGCAAAGTGATATATCGAAATTGCAGCGAGCCACGGTTAAATGGCTGGCTTACAGTAGGATACCGATGATGGATACTAAACTATTATATTCATATTTGACTAATTTAGAAAAATTATGGGGCAACGAGGCTCTTTCTAGAGAAGAAGTAAGTTAACTTTTGGTATTGTTCGTAGCTGTAGATAGATACGCTATTAAGATTGCGAACGGGTTTTATAAAAATACCAAATTTTCACATTTTTAAAATTGCTGTTTTCGTTTTTTTTTTTTTTTTTTTTTTTTTTTTTTTTTTTTTTTTTTTTTTCATTCAATACAGATAATGTGATGTTCTAAAACAAGCTAGTTATAGAAAGTGTTCGGCTAAGCTATCGAATGGTGAAATTACGATGGTATAATGTCTACTGAATGAGGTATTCGTAGAGACAAAAAAATTTGGGTACTTCTCCCTATGAGAGAAAAATTTTAGATCATGGATGTCAACATTTCAGCGTAAAATGCAAAAATCATTCATAAAGATCTTTTATCCCAAATCCATCAAAAAATTAAAATCAAAAACGTTTACTCTTCTCTTCACTCTATTTTGACACTCAAAATAAGAATTTCACTACCTATATACTCACCAGTTTCTTTGCCCAAAATTAATCACTTTTTCAATTTTAAAATAATGTTTTGCTTTTGTTTTAACTTTTCAATTTTTTCTACTTTTTGAATTTTTTTAATTTTTGAATTTTTATATTTTTATATCTTTAATTTTTATTTTTTTTTATTTTTTTTTAATTTTTTTATCACTTATTTAAAATTTTTTATTTTTAAATTTGTTGAGTTTTCGATCAAAAATTTCAAATAAAAAATCAAAAACATCACGTTTTCAGAAAATGATCAGCCAGCACTAACACATATCCATGTCAAAAATATCCTAATTAGTGGCTAGGGTACGGGGGGGGGGGTTGAACGAAGCTAAAAAGTTGACACCAGCAAAAAGCATATCTAGGGCCTCTGCGTAGCTCAGTGTGAAGGGGAGTTTACAGAGGAACAAACTCAAATATAGAGAACTGGTCCCAAAAACCCCATTTCTGAGCTTTAAAAGAGTGCAATGGGTCTGAAAAGTTGAACCTCTCCAAAGGTACATATATGGCTTCTACCAAGTCATTTCAACTTCCTAGCTCAATTTGGAGGGGAGATAGGGGAGGGACAGGCTTTTTTCAAGGGCAAAAAGGGGGAAAATCTTCGTATCTCTCCTCTTAATTGACCTAGTAAGCTGATTTTTGTATATGTTACGCAATTTTAAATTGTCATTCATTGGCCTAAAGGTAAACAATTTTTGTGATTTTATCCCTCAGCACCCCCCCCCCATTTGTACATAACTGAATTTTGATCCGAGGTCATATTCAATTCAGAATATTAAATGACCCTCCATTCGAAGCCTATTTCCCAAGTTTGATCAATTTTGGTTGGTATCAAATTGAGCAAATGATTTTACAGTTTCAGCGGAAAATAAAGTAATGAGTAAAACTGACAAAAAAAAACAACTTTTTCGGGGTTCTTAGGGGGTGAAATGAGGCTGAAAAGTCTAAATCCCTAAAA
Source organism: Ferrisia virgata (assembly GCA_900060175.1). NCBI lineage: Eukaryota > Metazoa > Arthropoda > Insecta > Hemiptera > Pseudococcidae > Ferrisia > Ferrisia virgata. Next base: position 20,604 of record FIZR01029888.1, read on the forward strand.
AGGCGCATTTAGTGCCCCTACTAAATCTACATACCAAATTTTAGCTTCTTAACTTAATTTGCAAGGGAGATAGGGGAGAAAGAGTCCTTTTTTGAGGTGAAAAAAAGGTAAAAATCCTCATATCTTCCATCCCAATTGACCTAGAAGATTGATTTTTAGATATGTTATATAACTTTAGTTTGTCTATCGATTGGGGTAAAAAAGAAAAATTTTTGCGATTTCAACTCTTTAGCACTCTTTTCTATAAATTTGAGCACAACTGAAATTTGACCCGAGGTTATCCCTACTCCAGTGTATCAAATGGTCTATCAACCAAACCCTATTTCTCAAATTTGATCGATTTTGGTCGGTATCAAGCTGAGGAAATGATTTTTCAGTTTTGGGGGAAAATGAAAAAAAATAAAAATTATAAAAATAAATTTTTCACGTGCTCAAAAATGGTCGTGATGGTCTCCTAGGACCCCAAAATGAATTTTGTTGATATCCTCTCACCCTCATCCGCCATTGGTCGATTGTCTTAATAGTCTGATTTTCATTGACAATATAACCTAGAAAACTAGGCTAAAAAACCTGGAAATGGAATCAATTTTTAATTTTTCAAAACTTCAGATTACTTTGAGATGTCTCGGTCAAGTTTTAAATAGTAAGAGTGAGAAATGTGATAAGTTGAAATTTTATCGTAAATACTCACTTGCTCAGATGATATCTTTTTTCCAAGTACAGTGTGTTCACCTTCGTTAGTACTTCCTTCATACCGCAAGTAGAGCAATTCAAGTGAGACGTATGTATAATGTTTTACCTATCCTAATCATTGAAGGAGCAAAAAACGTAATCTAATTTTTTACCTAAAAATTTGAGGTAATTTTCTAAAATTTCTTAGATATTGTATTTCCTGTGGACAAATTGAAAGCCCAGGTGAAGTGATTTGTGAGATATCTTGAATAATGTAAGAAAAAACACCATAATTTTGCAATGAAGTTTCAAATTTTTTCCTTTAACTTTTAAAAATGCTCCTATAAGTATTCAGTTAGAAAATTTTTCTTGAAGTAATAAGGTACCCCCACCACTCGATATAATTACCTTTTCTTAAAGTTGTTTAAAAATTTTGGGGGAAACGTATCATAAAACTTTGTTAGAATAAAATTTTCCGTGAAAAAAATTTTTTGTGAATAACGTAATCTTATTGAAAAATTTACTCAATGTTGCTGTATTTTCTCTGAATTTGTTCAATATTCCAGCAAAAACAGCCTTTTGGTAAACTTTATATTTCTATCGATTTTCTTTTTGAAAAAAGCAAAAAATTGTAACATGAAATTTTCTTCCTAAAATTTCTAAACAGCTTGAAGGAAATAGAATCATGCTATGTGATGGGAATACCTTATTATTTCAAGAAAAATTTCGTAATTGAATACTTATAAGAGCTTTTTTGATAGTTAGGGGTAAAAATTTGAAATATTTTTATAAAATCATAGTGTTTTTCTCACATTTTTCAAGAACCATTACACTCAATTTTTTTACTGTCAATACTACACCATATAAGTTACACTTTCGCGCAAATCGGGCATATTTAGTATTTTTGAGTAAAAACTGTTAAATTTTCGAAAAAGACCTCAGATTTTTTGGTGGTAAATTCAGAATTGTGTATCTCTGCCCCTTCAATGATTAAGATGCACAAAACATTATACATACGTCTAACTTGTGTTGCTCTACTTCTGGTATGAAGGAAGTACAATTGAAGCAGAACACATTATATAAATGAGACAAAATTTGAACAGAAAAAACATTTTCGAAAATTACATATCGATAATATCAAAAAAATTCTGTAATGAACCATTCTCTTATCGTATAAATTATTTAATAAAAATTAAGTATACTTTTCCTGTTTTTAAAATATTTTTTATTTATATTTTATGCCAATCCGCTATTGATCATTAGATAAAATAATTTTACTTTCTGTCACTTCTTAAGTTAATCCAATTTGTGTCTTCAAACAAATTTTCCTTCAAAATAAAAAATTTCTCTGTCAAACTACGCCATTACATTCACATTATAGGAGAGTTTGCAAGCTACAGCTAAAACCTTGCTCGTATTTTTTTTTCTCATTGCAGGAAGATTGGCTGGCAGACTCGTTTAATATTTTTTTAGACTATTCGTTGCAGTTAGTGAGAAAACACCGCACGTTATTCCCAACGCGACATAAAAGTTCCATGACTCGTCTGGAATATCTTTTAAAGTAACTTTTGCCCCGTTTTTAATCCCGGCTGATAAAATATTTAGCTAATTTTACTCGCGTTTTAAGATGCTTAGGTACGTTATCGTCAATGAAAGCGTTTTGGAAATGTTGTCCGTTCAATAAAGAAGTACGAGGCGAAGTAACATCTGCTGTTCGTAAAGGTACCATGGAGTGGTTAGTACTAGATTTTCAACGTATTTTGTGACCTTTTTACACGTGTAGTTTTTCAATTATGGGAAATTCTCAGTCGGCTTATTTATTATCAGGTACGACGAAAATGCTAAACATCTATCGGTGACCAGAGGTGATCCCGATTCTAGAATTAGAGCCCTAATTCAAGTCTTTTCCGCCGTTTTAGTAGATTTAAGACGTGGCTTGGATTTTTATAATAGTATTTTCGAAAGGTGAGTATCAATTTATAGTTTTAGAAAATCATTTTTTTTTTTTTAATATTTCGTTATAAATGCCGAAATACGTAACTTTTAACTTGCGCAGAAAAATTCTAACCTTTCAAAGTTTATAAAAACTTATTTAACAATAGAGCAAGTATGAATTAATCAAGTAAAAATAACTCGTAACAAATTTTACTTTTGTTTGTTTCAGTTCTGCCGAAGTACCATATTTTTTAACCATTTACAAACAACTAGAAAAACAGGTAGGTAATTTGTAAAAAATTCATTTCATTCAAAAAATTTTTTATCCGAAATGCTTTGAAAATTTTAAACCTCGAGGTAACTTTTATACTTCGGAGTATTTAGAAAAGAAGAAAATGATGCAAAAAAAAAAATTGAAAAAGTTTCTACCAACAAAAACTAAATTTTCATTTCGTCTGAAATGAAGAACCGAAGATGGATGAAAATTCCCGTTACAAAATTCCTGCGATGTATTTTCATCGTAATTGAATATTGAACTGATAAAAAAAATTCGTTATTAAATTCGAAACGCTCAATTTACTTATTTGCTGTATTTCAGTTGATAAGCACATATTTCGTTTAAAAAATAATTTGTTCACTTCATTATTAAATACTTAATTTGAAAAAAATTCTTCAAATAACTTATCTGTTCTCGAAAACCCTTGTGCAAGGTATCAACCCGATGCCATCGGCGATGTTGGAAAATTTTCTTATACTAAGTTACCCCTTCTCGGCCCCTCCCCTCCCTTTGTATACGATATTATCGAAGAAAGTAATCGCTTGCTATAATTATTACGCTCGTGAGAATATTCCTTACGTTAGAATACCTATCTATCTACCTATATCTACCCAATATCGCTGTATACATACATTGCCTTATATAAACGAACAAGCTTCCTACATAATATAAAGTAGATATGGTCGTATATTGCTCTAATAAACTTACATATTGTATTATCATAGCAGTACAGGGTGTTCTGTTTCAACAGTATTCCCTATAAAGTACATTTAGTGCAACTTATGTTACACTATGTAAGATGGTTTGCCTATTTCAAACATTGCTAGGGATCAGTTGTGTTCTAATTTTTTTTTTTTTTTTAATCTATAGGAATCGTATTTTAAATAATTTTATCCTGATTTTTTCCAAAATGTTGGGGGTTGTGTCAAATTTTAACCTTCTAGGTCAATTCGATTGGCTGAAAAGTCGAGATCCTCAGAAGGCGCATGTACGGTAAATATTGAATACAGGCATGGACGAAGTTGATTTCACGAGTCATTCAACTCCCAAAAACGCAGATCTACAGCTTTCAATAAATCTATCTACCAAATTTCAGTAGCTTTTTATTAGGTATTTCAATTTTAAAATGTTTGCTCTCATTCTGAGCTGCTGCTGAGTCTGGGAATTCGCATATTTTTAAGGTGGGCATGCTCTGCTTAATTCTCTTGGACATTGTGGCACAGAAAATCAGGCTCGTTTAGGAAGTAGCTATCTATACTTTTTTACTAAAATTATCGCATATTTAGACTCCTGCATCACTTCAATTAGGCAAACCATTTTGCATAAGTGTAAAATAAGTCGCCTTACTTACTAATTGGTGGTAATACTAAGTACATGGAGACCAAATACCCTGTATAAATAAGAACCAAACGCTTCCAAAAACCGTTAATGTACGCAACGTGCTCAATTCTCATATTTATCTATACCTAAATATCGAAACCCACCCTCCTATCAATCCGTTTAATACCTGTAATAATTACAATTCGTCCCTCGCTCGTTACATTGAAAACCTGCCCTCTCAACGAAAAGCCACTCCAGCTTTCAAAATTCGCACACGCGGATACGATTTTATAAGCTACATATTTTTAAATAAATTACCTACAAAAAATGGAATCATCTTTTTAATTATTCGAAATTCACCAAAATATATTTAATTGTTCTCAGTTTGCGAAGGAAATGTTGAAACTGACGGATACCATAGAGGTATATGGAGTGGCTAATCGCTTAATAGATTGCCGCTTCTCGTGCTTTCCCATAGTAACACATGAACGTGTTTAAAGCTTTCACAATATTTATACATTTAGACATTTTTTTTGTTGTAATGGGTTTTCGCCGCTTTTGTGATATAAAAAGGTCGCGTGCAGCGCCTTATTAATACACGTACCTCAGATAGGTAGAGGTACTTATAATGATACTATAATTTTGCTAAACCAGCATACGTATTACTTATTACGTAACCCGTCGTACATCGTTATGTGTAATCGTAAAATATTTCGTTCGAGTTCATTTAGCTTGATTTTTGGTTTTTCGTTTTTGAAAAACATTCGTACTATGTGAATATTTTAGAATTTCGGTTTACCTATATAATTTTATTATCTAGGCTTTGAAAATGTGATGTCAAGTATATCAATATAGGGGTTGATTATACACTAATACACACACGTGTGAATTTTACACACAAAATTAATACTGCATGTAATTATACACCGCTGACAATCCGCACATAAACATTTATATGACGACACGTTATGTACACAAAAACATGTACCATTGTACTATACTTCACCAAGTACTATATACATCATATTATAATATGATTTTTTTTTTTTAGTATATTACTCATTTACTACAGAATGCTAACTTTTTAATCTCATGTCTTAATTAACCATTTTCAAGTTTATTGTATTACATTCTTCTATCAATCTTCCAAGATAACCACCTTAATTGTATTATGTAGACTAAATTTGTGCCAGATGTTCCGCATTGACCCCACCTTCCTTGAACCAGGGATAGATCAACTCATGAGACTTCCATGTATAATGGTTAGCGTACCCAAAAAGCTGAAGGAGCTATGGTATGCTATTTTCAAAATTTTCTTATCCGAACTTGCCGCTTAATCTGAAAATTCATATAAAAAAAAGTTAATAATGATAAAAATTTGCTGTTTGCTCTAAAACATAGTATGTACTCTGTGTATATGTGGTATAAAAAATTAAGAGTGGCGATTAAGTAGTTCATAACACATGAGAAAAAGAATATTAAAAAAAAAAAAACGACTAAAAATTTCCAACTTTTTTAGTTTTTTGTAAATAATTTTTGAAAAAGATATTATGAGCACTTTATTAGAAAATTTTGAAATGATCGGGAGAGCATTTTTAACTCAGTAGTTGGGGTGGTTAACCTCGAGGATTGCATTTATACAAAAGGGAAAAAATCAATTGAAAAAAAAAATATTTAGTTACTTTTGGACAAAAACTGAAAAAAAAATTCTAATTTTGAAGATGAATGTGAGAGAAGCAAAATGATTGTGTCAAAAGCCAAGAAATATAGGTGAACGATTGTGGTAAAAAAATCAAAAGTGAGGATGAAGTGGGTTGCAAACCATAATGATATAAAAGTATAAAAAAATTAGTTAAAAATTTTCAATTTTTCCAGTTTTGACATGAATTTGTCTTAAACGTGAAGTTTTTGATGTAAATTTTTCGTTTTTTTAATAAAAAAGTCAACTCGCAATAAAAGATGAGTAAACATGGAAACAACTCATGATGAAAAGTGAGTATGGATGATTCATGGACTCAATGTTGAAATGTTGACATGGATATGTCTTATGAGTGGGGCAGTTTTATATCAAAAAAATTATCAATATAGTTTTTAATTTCGGGTACAAGTGAATTAAATATGTTTTCAATGTTGCGTTTTTTATTTTTGATTTGAAGTTTTTAATCAAAAACTGACGATAAAAGATAATTATAAATGATTTTTGCATTTTATTTTGAAATGTTACTTTAAAAAATAGAAAATTTGAAAAATGAAAAAAAAAATTGACGACTCTTGTACTTGATGTTGAAATGTTCTCTTGGATGTCCAATTAAAAAAGTTAAAAAATGAAAAAAAATGAATGACTTTTGTACTTAATGTTTGAATGTGATTATGAAAGTCTCATTAAAAGAATTTAAAAATTGATAAAATTGAAAAATAAAAAAAAAAGAAAAATTAAAAAACTAAACAATTAAAAAATTAAGAAAATAAAACAAAACAAAAATTAAATGATTAAAACAACTGAATATTAAAACAAAAAAATGAAAAAAAATAAAAAGTTGTTTTTTGATCAGAAACTTACAGAAAAAGATGATTATGAATGATTTTTGCATTTTTGGTTAAAATGTTGACATTGATATGTTACATATCTATAATCTATAATTTTTGGCTAAATTTTTTCCTAATTTTGTTCGAAAATGACTAAATACTTTTTTTTTCAATTAATATTTGTTTTCCTTCGGATAAATGCAACCCTCGGGGTTACCACTCCAACCACTGAGTTGAAGTTGCTCTGCCGATCATTTAAAATTTTTTTAATAAGATGTTCATAATAGCCAAAGATTTAAAAAAACTACAAATTTTTAGTCATGTTTCTTGTGTATTCATGTAGTTATATGTTATGAATCACTATATCGCCACTCTTCATTTTTACACCACACATCCACCAGAGTGCATACTGCGTTTTAGAGCAAACAGCGATTGTTTATCATTATTAACTTTTTTTTGTATGAATTTTTAAAATGAGTGGTAGGCTTAGGTAAGAAAACCTTTACAACAGCATATCTTAGCCCCTTCGATTTTTTTGGGTATGCTATCCATTATACATGTAAGTCTGATTAGTTAATCTATCTTTGGTACAAGGAAGGTGAGGTTAATGCGGAACATCCGGTACATATACCTGAAGATATTTTTCAATTAAAATGTAGGTATTACTGGGCCACCTACCACGACGCTAATTACCTTTAAATAAAATATTTTGAATTCAAACCAATACAAGTAAAATATTCGTAAACCCGAGCTTATTAATTGGCTGCTTTCTGCTTAAAAAAAATAAATAAATGAATAAAAATAAAAAAATATTTTAGATTTTTAAAAGTAATTATATTTTTTGAATATGGCTTCGTACGTTTGATGATAATTGAATATGAAGAAAAAAATTGTATAACTTACATGTATATTGAATCGTGGCGCTTTTATATGAAATGTTTATATTTAGGCCTATTTTTATCCTTAATGCTTCGCCGGTAGAAGTACATAGTACATACAGCGTATAATACGTAGACGTACCTACCTATGTACTATAAATGGTGTAGAATTTGATTATACAGCCTCGGCTATGTATGGAAATTTCAGTAGCCTATTTCCAGTATATAAACGTTAAAGCTTGGGCGTGCGAAGTAGGATATTGATTCGTTTGAGCATTTTTCTTTTCAAAATGATTAGATTACGATAATGTAAATAGTTTAGCGGAATGAATAAATTTAAATGTATTTGTTTACGCGAGTTGGTCTTAAAACGCAGATGGTGAGGGTGAATAAGTATCAAAGAGTGTGAATTTTTATCGATTCACCTGTTTCATGGTCGTCTGGGTAATTGAAAAGTTTCTACTTTGCGAAGTTGATGGAGCATATAGGCGTACTATGTTTTTAACGAAGAAAATTATCGGCTGTTGGGATTTTGATAAAAGGAAAGAAAGGTTGTTTCGGATAGAATATTACAAAAGTTTTTTTTTTCTAAATGGAAAATGGAAAATATCGGTATTTTATTGGAGTGAAAATTGAGTTTAAGATTGGAACGAAATTTAACTCTATACAGGAATAGCAGGTCACGCGATGCACACCATCATTTACACGAAGTCTCACTTTTTAATAGTCTCTGGATACTCGTACATTTCAGAAGGTGATCTCTCATTTCACAAATACCAAGATCACAGTTTGTATTGGAGCATTTTCAGAAACCGAAATGTCTCCCTTCAGTATCTGCGTAACGGTGGTCCAAATTATTTTAAAAGATCCTGAAAACCAGAGTCAGAAAGAGCCGTAGTCAGCCATTAAGATAGTGGAAATTACTCCTAAGCTAACAACGGAACCTTCCGCACTGACCCATCTTCGATGTAAACGAAGCCAAGTTAGATCGAAAGAACATGTTAAAAAAACCTAATTTCAGCTGCTGAAGTTTATTTTTTGATTTTTGGAGAATTTTCAAAAATTGAAAAAAAATTTACTCATTCGGCTGAAAAGCCAACATTTTAGTAACAAAAAACCATTGAAGTTGGGAAGTTGAAAGCTTGGTGCCTGTCTAATTTCGACCTGTCGAATCTATTTTTAGCATTTTCCAGTCAATCTGGAGCCTATGAAAAAAATTATTTTTCTCCAAGATTTTAAAACATGTTCATATTGGTTAAAAAATAACTTCGGCTGTTAAAGATCCATCCAATAGATTGTGGTACTTTTCCTGAGAGTTACAGATGGCGAGTGTGGAAATGTATTTTTTGACCAGTTAATAATTCGACAAATAGTGGAATTGAAATTCTCTTACTCGCGGAAATACCCAATCTTTATCAAAACCAACGGATCAGCCACAACATACTAAAAATGGAGAGTAGAAATTAACAAGAATACCAACTTAACAAAATCCCAGATTGCTGTGCGATCGAGCTGGAAAATTTCAAGTTCAACTTACTGGGATCGCATGATCAACTGGTTAAAAAATACATCAATGTTCGTCACCTGGAATTCTTTGAAAAGGTACTTTTATTTTTTGTGGAGGTCCTCAATATACGCTGCAGTTGATTTCCAATCATTTAGAGCAATTCTAGAATCCCAGAGAAAATTTTCTTTTTCCGATGGCTCCAGATCGGCTGGAAAATACTGAATACGAATTTTCAAAATTCCGCAGCCTGTTGTAGGTTTAAGCTCGTTTTGAAACCGACTCCTGAAGTGACTCACATGCCTTGGATGGAGTCAAGAGTTGAAGTTTGAGAATTCCTCCTCAGTTATGGGGATGAGAGCCGGAGTCAATTACATCATGATCCTGGAGACCAATTAAGGCTGAAGTGAATTTTTTTGCTGACTCCGAGGTTTTATTTTCTATCTCTTATTTATTCTGTAAAAATCGTTCGCATTCGTGTAAGGAATGTCTTGGGAATATTTTCTATCAGGAATGAGCCAGGATAAATCTTTCATCTTGCTTGAAAATCATCGTTGGAATTACTTTTTTCTAACCTGATGTCATAGATCGTGAAGAATATTTAAAAATGTCTTGGAAATTTTTATCATTGGGATTCAGGCAGGATGAGATTTTTCATCCAAATTCATCCTGCTGGAGAAGTGTCCAGAATTTGGAAAATGCAGGAATAAACATAATTCACTGGATTATGTTTACTCCTGCCTTTTCCATTGCCTAGATGATTTTCAAACAAGATGAATTAGGAATAAATATTTTATTTTGTCCTAATTCTGATGAAAAATATTTTTTAAATGCTGAACTATGCTCATTCTTGTCTTTTCCATCTCATGAATAATACAGGAATGAATGTGGTTCAGCATTTTAGGAATATTTTTCATCATAATTAAGGCAGAAGGAAATTTTTATTTCTAATTCATCCGGTTTGTAAAATCATCCAGGAGATGGAAAAGGCAGAAATGAATGTAGTTAATCGTCTCAGGAATATTTTTCGTCAGGATTAAAACAAAATGAATCTTTCATCGAAACAGCTTTGACAAAAATTGCCTCTTCCTTGGCCTTGAACAGCTTCAATGACTCTAAATGACATAGTGATCTTCGTTTTAATCACTTCAAATAGTTTTTGTGAAATGAGAGAGATGACCAAATATTCATTTTTTTTTTGGAAAGAAATGTAAAATATGCACAATTTGTATATATTGAAATCAGTTCCAATGTAAAAAAAAAGTTAATTTAACTGAATGAAAACAATTTTGAAAATACTTAGATGTACATTTTTTTATGTTGAACAAACGAACGAAAAGAACATTTAAAAAACAATGTTCAGTAGTTTGGTTTTCTCTATTCTCCTTTACTTAATTTAGCTTTTCTTTTTTTTAGATTAAACTATATCTATCGATACCTATATACTTTCGACTAAAATTGGCTTTTTAATTCTTTCTCTAATAGTGCTCATCTATTCGAGTAAAATTTAGATCTACTCTGGCGTAGATACTCGTATTTTTTTCATGATTTGCCTAATTTCTATTTTTGGGATAAATTGTACTTACCTACTATTTACTATCTACTATGAAATCTATCTCGTAGCGTTGTCACTGTAGACTTCTTCTTTTAATCACTAACTATATTCTTCTGTGTATTTGCATACAAACGCAATGCATGTCTTTTAGGGTAATCGAAATTTTTTTGAGCTCTGATAAAAATATCATCATCCCCCTTGTCATTTTAAGGAAATAATGTGTAAGGATATAGGATAAAAGCTAAGATCAGGCAAGAAAAAAAAAGGAATCAAAAATACAGGAATATCTTATTCAGTAGATACCTACATATCATTGAAAAGTTCATCCATAAAATATTTTTTCTTCGATGTATCTAATTCGAATTGATTTAAAATAGGTGCTGAATGATCTAGAATCGGAGATAAACGTGATTTGTAAAAATTTAAAAGTCAGCGAACTAGGCTCTGAAACTCCACCATTGCCTGAGAGTGCCGAACTGGGGACACCGATATTTGAGTTGTATTTCGTTGTTCAAGAATTCGCTAGGTAAGACTATTTCAAAGATATTATTAAAGGTATATGCTCGATGCTTTTACTTATCCAAAAAATTCGTATCTCGATATTTGGATTAAAAAATAGGAAGATTTGTTTTGAAAAATTTGTAAATTTTTTTTCCAGCTTTCAAGAGCATTTATCAAACAGATCAAATGGTATAATGTGCTACTACAACTGGTTTGAACCAGCCATCGATAAATGGATTGATTTAGCCAAATTTAAAGTAAGTTGTTCGTGAAAGCCTGAATTTTATAATTTCATTTCATCAATTTAACAGCAATAGTCTACTAATCTGTTTTAATTTAATTACAGGCTTTGAGAAGAATTAAAAAAGGAATCGAATTAAACAGATATTGCAATGGTGAATTAATAGTGAAACATAGTACATCGGCTGTTGATACCACTAATTGCTTTTTCCAAGTAAATATCGCCTTTTACTAATTTTATCGCTCAAGCAAGTGCCCTTCTATTATTATTAACTTAATCCATTGAATACACATATATTAGTGTCCACAATTCGCGGCAGATCACTGAAATTTAGCAAATCGTCCAAGATTAATATTGTATGTACTTAGAACAGACGAATGGCTTTGGTTCAAGCCGCAATTATTTTTTAATTTTGCAAAAGAAATGAGGAGTAAGAATTGTGAAAAAAAAAAATTAAATTTTTATATCAATTAGTGAAGAGTGTTGTGATTCGATTGCAAAGTTGGAGGACATCTCTAATTGAGAAGGATTTACCCGATTCAGAAAGACATTTCCGATTAAGAATGATGTATCTTATTGAGGCGAATGTTCCTGATTGAAAAGGAAACCCCTGATTGCGAAGGTCTTCCAGGATTTTGAAGGATGTGCTCGATTAAAAAGACATCCTGGATTCAGAGGGATGTCTCCCATGGAAAAATATGTTTCCAATTTAGAAAGATGCCTTCAACTTGAAAGGTTGTTCAATTGAGAAGGGTGAGATGGACATCCTCGATTGAAAAGTTCTTCTAGCCGAACAATAACTCGACTGCCTGTAACTTAGCTTATGCAAATGTTGATGAACGCGTGAGTGGAAACTAAATAATGGCAATGGGAATGGGAATGAGCCAGAAAGCTAAGTGTAAAACAAAGATACAGATAGGCAAAGCTGAATGTGAGAAGATAAATTTGCCTACGTGTAATTCATATAGGCACAACTGTGTGTAAAGCAGTAAATTTGGCTGCGTGCGAGTAAAAGTAAGGAGAGGTCGTTAGGTGACTGCAATTATGCTGAGAATTAGGTCACAACAGGAGCGAAAAGCAGTAAAAAATATTTAAACACGATAGGTACATGTTCCAGGAGTGAATGAAACTAGATTTTTTCCCTCTGCTACTTATAGTTTTGACCACCTTGTTTTCAACAGATATCTCAAGAGAACACAAATCGGAAACGTTTTTCTTTCAAGTAAAGCATCACGAATGACGCTTTTTCTATTTGATTTTCGTGTGATAAGAGTAAGGAAGGTTCAATTGGGCTAAAAATTTGAAACCCCCGAAAGGCACATTCAGGATCCCTACTAAATCTGCATACCAAATTTTAACTTCGTAGCTTTTGAGGTAAGGAAAGGAGATATATGAGGAACAAACTCAAAAAATAAGAAGAGTCGAAAAAAAACTTTTCTGAGATTGTAATAGGGGGTGGGGGGAGGTGGCTGAAAAGTCGAGACCCTCAAATATCTAGAAGCCTGACTAATTATACATACCAAATTTCAACTTTCTGACTTAATTTGGACTGGAGCTATGCGAGAAACAAACTAAACAAATGAGAATAACCGATCAAAAGACTGTATTTTTGGAGCTGTGAGGGAGTGCAATGAGGCTGAAAAGTCGTTATGTCCAAAAATGTGTCTGAAGTTCGCCAGTAATGTGCCGTTTAAGTGTCACCTGAAACTGAAAAATTGGCCAAAAATATGTCACTTTTGTGCCATAGAATATTGATGATGTATTCTGATTCAGAATTGATGAATAGTAATTGCAGTGCCTATTAAAGTGGACGGAGCCATCATAATTCTGATTGATTAAAATTTTTTAAAGTGGAATCTAATGTGTACTGACTTGAAAGTGATGCAACACATGACACCAAACAGACACACAGTGGTCCCTGATAAATTCTAGGTGGCCAAAATTTGGAAATTGGGTGTTTGAGGGTTTTCAAGGCGCAGATTCCATTTTTGGATTTTTTTCAATCCCAATAATAAGCCAGGTATCAAAGTATATGTGTTCGACTCTTCTTAACATGGGTTTAAAACTAATTTTGCCAAAAATCTGAAATGAGAGGGTCAAACACAGAAATTTTCAAAAAGCTTGTATGGCTGTGCCAAAATATTTGTTTTTAAATCTACCCGAACACGTTTCTGATATCCATGTCACTTAAAACATGAGGGGGTAATAAAGAAATTTTGTAGAATATCTGTGAAATGTGCAATAATTATGTATTTTGGAAACATTTATTGTAAAATTTTTAGATTTTGAATAATATATTCTAATTCTTCAAAATTTTCTTTCAATGAATGATTCTTTTCAGCGGTACAAGTACTTCTTCTCACGAATAATTCCTTGCACTTCGAAGAGTTTGTCAAGCCAAGCTTCTTCTTTGACTAGAAATCGGTCCTCTGTTCTGTTAACTGTCTTCCATTTTTTTAATTTTTCCATGCGGGTTTTTTAGGACTTCGTCGCTTACATTTTATAAACTTAATCTTAATACAATTTATTACTATAATATTACTTTTGCATCCGCTATATCTGTCATGATATCTATCGACTCTTTCCGCAAATGAAAGAATAAATCTTGATTTTTGATCTCTAAACCTAATCTTGCCATTTCTGAAATAAAAAATACAGCTTTTTTTGTAAATATAACACATCAGGATAATTGTTTTAGGTGTGCATTCTTGATCATTTTTTTGAATTTTGGTCAGCTAAAATTTCTCAGAGATCACTGTGTGAGACCTTTTGTATGACGAGATTAGTACCCTTTTGACTTGTGTCCAAGGGCTTTCAAGTGAGCATGAATTAAAATAATTTTCATTTGTCTTTCACAACCTTCAAAATGTACTGAATTTTTGTCACATGGACCACATACTACTTCATTCAGCCTAAGAATCTAGAATTAAGTTACTATACAGTACACACTTACCCAAGTTATATGCCAACTACTCGCCCCTCTTTTCTTAGACAGCCATACAAAATGAATTTCACTCTCGTACTTATTCGTATCAATGAATATTGTAAATTTTTTGTGCAGATGAAAGAATTTTGGAAGCAGCTATCGTGGCCTGATGTCGTAGGATCCTACAACCTCGTGATAAAATTAGTAGAAGTAAGTTCATTTCTCAGCCACGCATCGATCATTATACCGATTTTAGAGCTGTCTGATTTGATTATACTTGTATTTCAGGCGATTTGCGAATGTGCAAGGTATTACGCCGAATTAACGCAAAATAAACTTAGAGAAACCGGTTACTACGAAGAGCAGGGTCCGTTTAAAATTACAGACGAAGTAAGATAAATTTTCCAATTTAGAATTCACAAAAGTACATACCTATGCCTACCAATACGCTGGCTAATTTTTCATCTCGATTATTAGATGTGCGTGACAATAAATGATTTAGAATACGTCCGACGAACCTTATCCTTATTACCAAACGAATTACAATTAGATACGATGCTAGAAACTATCGAAGCTGTAGATAATGAAAATTTCGAATACAGAGAAGAAATAACCTCGCTTCTAGATACAACTATTAACGATTTAGAATCGGAGATCACTGTAATAGTGAGCCGCGTCGGTGTAAAAGTAATAATGACATTTTTTTTGGTTCGATTTTCATCCACCAGATGTATTCTATAATGATACAGTCGTTTAAACAATATTTTATTTGTGCAGATGAGATCGCCGTTGAAAAAAGCCATGTTTCATTTAGCTTGGTCACCAGATTCTTTACCCACCACCGATGCAATAACGCCTTTACTCGAATACCTGCACAGTCATTTATCATCTTTGAATTCGGCCCTGTTGCCTAGAAATTTCGAAAAAGTATTGTGGAGTATTTGGGAGGTATGTCTACTCGAGTTGGGCCATCAGACCGACGGTAGTGTCGGAGATAAATTGGCTGGATTTTATGATCGTCTGTACGAAGCTTTGGATTTGCTCATCGAATTTTTTTACGCCGATGGAAAAGGATTAACTTTCGAAGTGCTGACTGGAGGTACCTAAGATATCAGTTAATTGTGGACTAGCAAGTCTACCTATGAGTTATATTTTTTAAATTTTCGCTTCTTTTTTTTTTGTAGAACTTTATCAAGCTGTTAAAGAAAGACTACAGTATCACAAAACCGAAACCGAACAATTAATATTGTTGTATTACAATAATCGTTTACGAGAGCAAGGTATCGTCGAAAGTACCGAATACGGCGTATTATCAGTGAGAGCGTATTATCATCACGATTCGCTTTGTGTGGAAGTCCTCAACGCCAAAGATGTCATACCGTTAGATCCAAATGGTAAATGTTGTACTTCTTACCTAATATGATAGCGGAAGTAACTCAATTCGTAAAGCTAGCTATGAAAATCTTTGAATTTGATTGAGCTAAGAATTTGAGAAATGATCAAATTTCATCAAACCTACCAAAAATACGAATAATTTTAAGTATGTATTAAGTACTGTTTATTTTTGACCTGATTTTTCACATCATATTATCAATGAAAGCTGGTCTGTCATAAAATCCGTTTTGGGGTCTCAAAGGACCATTAGGACCACTTTTGACCGTATAAAATATTTATATCTATTGATTTTTTTTCAATTTTTTTTATAATTTTTTTATTTTATACTTTTTAATTTTTTCGTTGTTTTTTTCCTGAAAGTAGAAATTATTTGTTTAGCTCGATAGGGACAAAATTGGTCAAATTTGGACAGTCGACTCAGTTTGACGGATTTAATATTTTTGAGTCAGAATGACCTCGGGTCAAAATTTAGTTAGAGGGGAGTTATACGAGGAACAAACCCAAAAAATGAGAAAAATGAGAAAAACAGATGAAACCCCCACTTTTTTGGGGTTGTGAGGGGGTGCAATAAAGCTAAAAAGTCGGAACCCCTCAAAGGCATCTCTAGAGCCCAACTAAATGTACATACGAAATTTCAATTTCCTAACTCAATTTGGTGGTGAGATAGAGGAGGAACAGCTCTTTTCAAGATCAAAATGAGGGAAACCTCCATATCTCCCCTCCTAATTAACTTAGGAGGTTGATTTTTAGATATGTTATATAACTTTTAATTCTCTATCAATTGGCTTGAAAAGAGGAATTTTTTGCTTATTTGACTCCTCAGCACCCCCTCCCACAAATTGGAACATAACTGAATTTTAACCAAGTTCATTCCCATTGATATATATCTAATTAAGTTCGTAAAAAAAATTAAAAAAATTAAAATTAAAATAAATATTTGGAGTGGTTAAAAATTGTCTTGATGGACTTCTAGGACCCTAATACGGATTTCGTTCGTATTCCTTCTCATGCGGCGTTGGTCTTTAGACTGTAATAGCCTGGTTTTCATTGACAATGACAGGAAATCAGGCTAAAAACAAAAAAACAAAAAACAAAAAACAATAAAATGAAAAAATTGAAAAATTAAATTAAAAAATTAAACAAATTAAAAAATTAAAAAACATTGAATAATGGAATAATGGAAAAATAAAAAAAATAAGAAATAAAAAATTAAAAAAATTAAAAAACATTTCTCATTTAAAATTATATGTTAAAATGTCCAAATTGAATAAATGTGCAAAAAAATTGGTGAGTAGGTGATGCACCTTTTTTTATGGAATGTGAAGAGTGAAAAAATTTCTGATGATAATTTAAAATTTCGGATAAAAGAGTAATGAACGATTTTTGCACTTTATGTTAAAATATCCAAGTTGAATAAATGTAAAAAGAAATTGGCGAGAGTGAGTTGTTCGACATGGGAATGTCTTAGTGCGCGGGGGGGGGGTAGCGGATCATTTTCTGAAAACGTGACGTTTTTCATGTCACATTTT
>FIZR01029890.1:0-12208 GCA_900060175.1 Ferrisia virgata
TAAATTGAACTTAAAAGGCCTAGATATAGGTTCGCGAAGTAACAACCCTCGCCTAAAACCTCGTCTACCACAAGATATTGTTATGGTTTAAAAATTTCTCCATCTATGTTATAATTACTTATAATTTAAACTTAATATTAATTTATACATAGTATAGCGCTATTTGCCGCTGGAATATGTAAATAATAAACTTTTCAATTCAAAAAAAAAAAAAAAGTAAAGAGATTGCAAATTAGAGTTCCGCTTGTTTTTCCCTGTAGAGGCGCTGTTCACTAATTCTCGTTCGATCGTCATTGGTCAGATGTTATTATTTCCCTGGATAGAAATCTAGTCGTTGGGCAGAAGTTCTTCTTTCGCTAGACAGAAATCTGAAAGAATCTATATTTAAGATCTCGGTCAATCAGAATAGGGAATAGGTTGAACAGAAATCAGTGAACAGCGCTCCTAACGGAGAAGTCTCGAGTAACGTTGTACAAAAACTTTCCGTACCCGTTAATTTCCATCTGGGTGTTTCAGTGTCTATAGTAAAAATGTATTTTTTGAAAGAAAATTGCAACAAAATATGGAAGTAACCACATACGGTTCCCGTTTAGCTCGGACGAATCAGTTATGCATCCAATATAATCAAAACTTTGACGCGAAGTAAAAAAAAAAGGTTAAACGGTGTTTTGTGAATTTTTAAAAACATGAAAAACTGAAATAACACATACGAGGAAAATACTCATAGTTACCCTACCAACTGAATAGAAAAACTAACCTCAAATTAGTGTTCAGCGGATCAAATTATTCCTACCCTTACAATACATCTATCGGAGTGAGAAGTGCGGGGGGGGGGGTGATAGTAATTGTTGCGCTTAAACCTTTTTTCGGGGACTCCAACAATGTTCCATGATAACTTTCAAAATCTAAGGATAGGGTAAAACTATCTATCTTAACCATACGCGTAGGTGCCCTTTTACTATAATTTCAAATACACATCAGATCAGTAATTTGAAAGAAATTCTGTATACAACACAAACATTGTATTTGAGGTTATTGTTTTTGACTTCTACCTCTAATGAAGTTTCGATCCCAAAAAATCTCCTTCAGGTTTCTCGATGTATTGGTTTTCTTTAATGTTTCGGAAGAGGCTGATACCTTATCAAAAAAAAAAGTTTTTCGATTTCCAAATTTATGGGAACTGGCCAAGAGTCAAAACGAGTAAAATTAGGTAGATTTGCCCAAAGTGTTACCGTATTTTATAATACGTTGCATTCCTGACCAAATCGAATGAAATTTTGGTTGTAGTTTTTTAGAACAAATTTTGCATCAATGTTACAAAATTTTCAAGCAATTAAAAAGTCGAACTCGAATTTTTGTTTACAAAAATAAAATATGAAGAAATAATTTATTCACGACAGAGTACAACAATAGTAGTGATTCACTCTAAATTAAGTGGATTATCCGTAGTACTATGGATATTTTTTTTTAAATCAAAAACTTATTGTAGTTTCGCAAAAGTCATAAACCATCGACAAGTTAGTTTATTTCAAGTTTTAAGATTTTTTTCTTCCTTAAGGGAGTGCTTTACTCTTTGCGTTTTTCGACATAGTATAACTCAATGCCTTGATTTCCACCCGTTTCCAAATAAAAGTTTAGTTGAATGAATTGCGCTCAAATATTGTATGGTGGAATAAGATGCGATGCTCAGCATTCCCAAATAGACTTTTTTGATCTGCCGCTAGGTTTCTTTTAAATTGATTTATGAAGTACATATTTGGTATTTTGTTGCAAAAGGCTTCGCTTTAGCCATTTATATCTGCAATATTATACCGAATTTTGTAAAAAGGTTACTTGGAAATGTCCAGCAAAGATTGGAGGATAACATTAAAATTTAAGCTTGTTTAACTATCAAGATATTGAGATCAATGTCAAAATGGACCACGTCATTGAGTCGAATTTTTACCTATTTTCTTATCCATACTTGGGGGTAAAGCACTCCCTTGAAGGGAAAAAGAAACTATTATCTAGATGAGTACGCCTATAAATAGGTACTGCAACTTGAAAAAGGGATTTATGCTACTTTTTTGTTTTGAGATTTACGAGTTTTGAGAAGATTTGAAGGGATGATACAAATGTTAAATCAGCTGCATTTTTCAAACTTATTTCACTCATTTTGTAGGACTATCCAAAGGCAGTGCCTGGACAAAATTTTAAACAAACTGATGAAGTGCAGCACGAGTTATAATCACTCGAACACCCCTTTTTTAGATGTACCTAATTTTTTCATTACCTTTTTTGTATTGAAGAACAAAAAATCACGATGGACAAGATCTGTAAAATCTCTAATTCCATTATAAACAATTCTAATAGATAAAACACAGATAAAAAGGTTCGTTTCTTTTATGCAGATTATCTTCTCCATCAGTAACCTTTGACCATTGAGTATGTTTTAGTTCGACGAATAATTCTCAACGCATAATTGAAGCATTTTTAATAATGTTGTCGAGTGAACTCGCCTCTCTTCGTTATCTGCTCCGCTCCATTCATGTTTTAAAGATAACACTTCTACTGAAAGGTGATACCTACTCAAAAGTGACTTCACTTCTCTGTCTGTCTATCTCTCTTTCTAATCTAATGTCCATTCTACACCATGGTTCACTGAGACCGCTGCACATTTTCGCCAATCGTCGAAAATGTGAATTTGTCGCGATAATACTTCACATCGCATTTACGACATCATTGTACCACATTACTGTAGGACTATTACCTTTGCTTTTACGCTCGTAAAAATGAGAAAATCCGCTAAAGAATGACGTTTTGAAAGAAACAAAAAAAATTCAGGCAATGACGTACGGAACGAGCGAGGTTAATGTTAAGGTGAGAAATAAACATTGTTGGATAGTCTGTTATGCGGGAATGCCATTAACGCCATTTTGTCGAAGAAGTCCAAGAGTAAAAACCGGCTTCGCTCAATGATCGTAATATGTATGTAATACACAAGTTACATTTATAACGAGCAACGAGTTGTTCGCACACGACGAAACGCGTTCGCAACGTCTCGACTCGCTGTCTTTCGGTTCACGGTGATAAGCACGTAAAGGGCATTGGTTGTACGTGTAGGTAAGGTACAGTGCCTGCGATACTGATAACGTAGGCTTCGTACTCGGTACTGAAACTGGTACTTACATTGTCGTATACGTTGACGAGGTACGTCGTCTACGTACAGCGAGCGAGCGTGCGTATCAGCCCAGCATCATTTTTTTACAACGCAAGACTCGAGCAGAAAAAATAACGAGAGAAAAATGAATAGGCGTCGTTGAAAGAAGTGTGGTTTTTCATCTGATATCATTAGCGATCACGACTGTGTGCTGCGTGGCGCCCACTTGATGGGTGTTTCTTATTGGCTTGGCGAACACCACACCGGCCAATAGAATGCTTCGCCTTTTCACCGCGCAGCGCAAATAAGAGGGGATTCTTGTCGAGAGAGAAGTACGCAGAAACATGGGTGTTGTTAGCATCCCTCCCATGAAGTCGACGCTCTGGCAGTCTTGGCTCGTGAATATTCTACATTTAGTAGTCGTACGGGGTTCCCTATGGTGATAACGCCGTCGGATTGTAACGGCCTGCTGTGATAACTTGTACGAGTAAATCGCGAATTTTTACTAAAATTTTCAGTGTCCGGCGCCCCCGAGGTATATTTTTATTTTTCCAAAAATAATTACCGCCGAAAATTATTTTTTTTTTAATACCTAACGTACGTATTTTTTTTTTTTTTTTAAGCAAAAATTTGCAAGAACTTTTTTTTTCAACGTTGGTAATTGATTTACGCTTTTAGTTTCGTCGCGATTCGAAGTAATTAAATGGTAAAATTTATACAAAAAAAAGTACTCGTATAGTATTATTTTATAATATGATTTTGAATTTTAATCGTTAATCCAAGTTCGTTTATATAAATTGCGCGCGTTCGTGAAAAATCAATTATATAGTATACATAACACGTAGTTCGGTGACCGTAATTATACCTACAGCTAATTCGTATTGGGAAAAAAAAATGCCGCTTCACAACGTAGCCTGTTGGTCCGAAGGTGCGAAAAACTAAGCCAAAACGGTCAGTTCAATTTGAACTTGCACAAGAGGTACGCAAAGATCGGAGAAAGAGAGAGAGACAGAGAGAGAGAGAGAGAGAGTGAGAGAAACGAGAAAAAAACGACGGCCGCGGATCTCGCAACAACTGCAGTGCTGATATTAACAATCCATCAAAATTGTGGAAGAGTCGAACCAGCAGCCTTCGCGGGGAATGTACACAAAACCTGCGAAAATGTTGAATGCATTTGTGGATTCGAATCTAACCGCTAGCATGGGTATCAAACTCAGTCCGCCGCCTCAAGAAGACGCTCAAATGCTGGCTCAACAAGAGCAAACCACGCAATTCCACCACGGTCACCATCATCATTACCATCAAACGACGCCGACCAGCTACAGCCATCCGATGGCGCCGCACCTGAACACCCATCACCACGCCGCCGGTTACCCGAGAGAATTCCTCAAACGTTGGGACCATAACGAATTCGGCTCGGCCGGCTCGGCGCCCGGAACCGGCGGCGAGGTATTCTTCTCGAATATCCATCCGCTGGAGGATCCTCTGATGGCCGCTCATCACCATCATCACCACCATCATCAGCCTCATCCGGGCATCTATCCTTATACGCGGACCGCTGACGCGTACGCCCAAGACGCTTTCCAGTACAACCACCATATGGCACCCCCGCACGGCGCTTTCCTCAGGTACATGAGACCCGGCCCCAGCAAAGAGGAGCACACGTGCCTATGGGTCGATCAGCCGTCCGGCGCGAGGAAAACTTGCGGAAAAACCTTCACCTGTATGAGCGATATCGTTGGCCATCTGACTATGGATCACGTCGGAGGACCCGAGTGTACCACGCACGCTTGTTTTTGGCAAGGATGCCCTAGAAATGGTAGACCTTTCAAAGCCAAGTACAAATTGGTCAATCATATCAGAGTTCATACCGGCGAGAAACCGTTTCCTTGCATGTTCGCCGGATGCGGAAAGGTTTTCGCCAGATCCGAGAATTTGAAAATTCACAAACGCACCCATACTGGTAAGTGCACACTGCAAACATTTACTCTTTCAATGTCGCGGTTTTTTTCGTACACATACACAATATTACGAGTATAGAAGGCCCTTGTAGACCTCTACCATCAACGCTACCCATCGGTAATCGTTAATTAATTATGTGAAATTACTCGCCATAATAATTTGTAGCCGATGAACTGTTGACGGGTATAAAACATTTTCGCATCCAATCAATTGGATATTGTTACCTACTAAAAAAAGGTCGCTCATATTAGGTATTCAATTCTAGAAATAAAACCAAATTTACAAAATTCAAGTTCACAGCTATTAACACGATTCATCGTTTGCTATCACAGTATTTTCTTTAAAAAGTTCGATTGGGCAAGCCACGGAAGCGTGATTATGATTTCAAGCAACGAATGAACACAAATCTGAGGCACTTATGCTCTGTTATACCTACTTCTTAAAATTTCGAATCAATTCGAAAATCACTATGAAACGCACCAACAGATCTAGATTGAAAATTGAAATAAACTCTAAATTACTTTTTAATTGATCAAACTTTTAATTTTGCCTCGTCAACTATTCGCAAAATATCCAAGAAATTTCACTAAATTTTACAAAATTTGTGGTCAGTGATTTAGATACATTTTAGGTATTAGTTATAAAGTCTCGCGGGTCACAGTTTTCTCCAAGCTGAATTTTTTCAAAGATCTACGTCTTCACGTATTCAAACTGAAAAAAAAGAATTTTTTCAGATGACCACGTTAAAAAAGTCAAAATATCTCTTTTGCTTAAGTATTTTTGAATTTTTTTCTCAAACAATGAACGGTGTTTCAACATCAGTGGCCAAATTGCTATACACAAGTGATAGAATTAGCTCGAGTAGCCAACTCGATGGTCAGTTTTCTTATCTGTTCTGAAATTAAAAAAAAAAAAAAAATACGCTCTCCCCCCAATATTTTATAAGCTAGTCGATCAATAATGAAAATAAACCATTTATAATGCTGTGGATTTTTCTTCAACTAGGCGTAAAAAAACTATTCCTACGTTACCTTTATCATTTAATTTTTTTTTCGACAACCAAAAAATAAAAATTCAGTCGAATGTTTGGAACGCTACTATCACTCGTACTAAGTATATATCTAATATAACCAAGTAGGTAGGTAGTCGTGTAGCTTGGTAGGTAGATAAAATAAAATACATTTTTTTTTCATACTCGCGTGCAAACGACGACGACGATAGATAGGTAATTCACACTAACACACACCACGATGGTCGATTTGTTTCACTGGCGATAATTTTTTACAATTTCCACACCTTATACGAACTAGTACTTTTGCATAGGTATCTACCTATCACTTGACAGGTGTCTGCGCTCATTGACGCAAAAGATAATTTATTACCTAAGACTGAAGACAAGTAGTATAGATTCAAGATTTACCTATCTATTCGAGTACTACAGCTAGCTCGGGTATAGATATAGTATTCGCTTATTTTTCCATGTTAATCGTTTCCGATACAACCAATGTCAACGGGAGTCGTTATCTGTGTTATTTTCCCGTAAGACCTAAATAAAAATATGTAATATTTTATTGACCAGTGATCGTCGTACATATAGGTTCAAAATACGTATGAACTGGAAACCTTGGCCTAAATCTCGCCAAGTTTTCCTACATTTTATCAGTTTTAGTTTTCTTTTACAAATTGTAAGCATTGCTGGACTAGGCTTATACGTACGAAAGAATACGAATTTGCAAGTATCTGCGATAATTTTACCTAGCTACCTACCTGCATGAAATTTCCATTCTCAGCGTGATATTCTGTATAAAAAATTTTAAATCGCAGACCCCTTATAATTTTAAAACTACAAGATACCGAAGTATAAAACGACAAGCGGGAGGCCTAATCGTACGAATGAGAAAAAAAAATCAACGTATCGCCAATACATAAACAAAATTCAGCCGAATAAATTCGATTAAAAGTATCATTTATTTACTTATTTATTCACGTTAAAATTGGGATTCAGCCAAAGAAAGGAAATAATTTATATATTCGTTGTAGCAGAATGCGGAAGACTTAGTAAGATTAGGCATATACGTACTTTGAAAATGGAAATTTTATTCATTTCTACGCGAATATTTGAAATTTGATACCTTTAACTCGACCATTTTAGGTATTAAAAAATTTTCATTATCAAACGGCGGTACTTGTAAAATTATCCGAAGCGTTGAAAATTAAAAATCCACACTTTACGTTCGTGTTTAGAAAAGTATTTTATTTCCATTCCCAAAAGACGCAGTAATTCCAACTGCGTAAAGCCGATTCGTATGCTTAATTTTTCAGCAATATTATCTAAGTTTGTTACTTTTTTACAGTCAAGCTTTGTTGAACGGTATTTTTCTGTAAAAGTATTTGATCCTTACAGCCCGCAATGAATCACTCGTTCTACTTATTGTCAAATCGGTCTGAAAAAAGTTAGTTTCAAAAAAGTGACAATAACATTCCTTTTTGAAGAAATTAATCTACGACGCTGATTTCTTTTTTTTTTTTTTTGGAAATACATTTGATCAATTTTGAATTTTACAACAATATTTCGTAATTTTCGGGAAATCGTCATGAATTGCAGAATGTTTTCCAAAATAAAATAATATCACCTGTCACGTTTTTTTTTCTTCAAATTTCCTGATTAAGTACGAGTGGAATACAGTTTACCAAGACATTAAGACTTGAGCTGAGTTCAGTGGTTGGGTAAGGAAGGGAAGTAAACTGCCCGTATATTATAAATATAGTGAAGGTCGATAACCAATTTTTATCTTCAACCGCGATATTTCATATTTATAAATACCCCAGCGAAGTTTTGAAAAAATACGCGAGATTTCTGATGAATAATCAAAATTATTACATACACATAAAAATTTTCGAAGAAGGATGGTCAGCTCCCGGGACGTCTTCCTGAAACCCTAATTTCAATACTTCCAAAAACTGAACCAAAACCAACATGGGTAAGCGCTAGGATGCCCAATTTTTTTCCTTTTACCACCCAAAACACCTCTAAGCTGTATTTCGACCAAACCGAAGCGTGTTAACCCGTACCGACTTGGCCTTCCAGTCCGTATATTTACAACATTTCCAAATGGTGTAAACTCTCATAATTTTTGAAATTTTTCAAAAAAAAAAAGGTATCATCTTGTAGATCATAACGAACTGAACACAAAACATGCGAATAACTTTTTGCCTAAAATAAAAAATGTAGAAGTTGCGAGGGATCGAAGATTAACGAAAATATTCATACTTATTGAATAAGAGCGAGGGTGCTGGGTCAAGAGGGGAACTGATTCCTCGATTTCAATCATTTTTACTGGGGATACTTACTTCGAGTGGGAAATGCACTACACAAAATCTTAGCCCCTTTTCTCAGAGGTTGGGGGTGGGGTGGTGTTACTAGAGTACCTTCAAGTAGAATGATTTTTGATATTATGAGTACCAAAGGGCTGGAATTTTGTGTGGTGCATTTCCTACTCAAAGTGAGCATCCATATTTTTGTTAATCTTTGATCTTTTTTTTACACCTCCTACAAAGCTGATCTGAGGTAAAAAATTATTCACACGTTTCAAGCTCAATTCATCGTACTCCACAAGATAATATCTTAATTTTTTGAAAAAACTCAAAAATTGAAAGACTTTCGTTTTGAAATTTCTACTTTCGCAAAATAAGGCACACCCTGGTAATTATGTAAATCTAAATATCATACAAAATTAAAAAAAAAAATTCATAATAAACTTATCTGATAGAATAGATAGGTGGAGGTGAGTAGCTAAACGGTGGCTATTGGCAAAATCATGCCTACAGTGAAATGCTTGTTGACGATACATGTTTGGGCGATAAATACGTGCGATATGCTATGTTTAACATATCGCAGGGTAAAGGTAAAAGTACATAAATACCTATAGGTACGTACATGCTTTTTCAAACGCCGAGCCGCACTTTAAAATCCCCTATTATGTAGGAGGCGTGTTTTCAAGTGCGTACTTCGAACGGTTCGAGAACCCTTAAGGATTTAATAATAGGGTGTTAACAAGCTACCAAAAACAAATATTTACGAATCGTCTTGAAATCTGGACTAGGTAAACATTTAACGACCCATCGCTCTAGGCTGCCGATGCATTTAACCCCTATACATACTTTGCGCCTTTTACTTCCGTACGACTATCTTCGTTATTATTTATTATTATTATAATTTTTTTTTTCATTACCAAGCTATAGGTAGTCAAGTTTTTTAACAAGTAGGCGCATATAATCAGTAAAGCTGTTAATTAGTTGAAAATAAGATACTTTCGTGCTGTTTTTTCGCGCCAGTGATTCGTATAATATAGTTTTATCAGCGGATGTATAGAAAATTTAAGTACTCCGATCATATACCTAATCGTACCATCATACTTCTGTATAGATTATGGCGTCCATAATTACCTACCTACCTACCTACCTACCTACCTACCAAGTATACCAACGATCCAACGGTTTTTCAAAATGTTGACACTCGTAGTCGTATAGGACGGTATAGGTTGGCACCAGAGGTACAAAACAGAATGATAAATAACTTAGGCAGTATCTAGTTATATTTGTACCATGTGCAAACAGTATACCTATACCTATACCTACGTATACGATAGCAAATACATTGTAGGTATACGCGTTGCATGCGTAGAGGAAAAAAAAATAAAAGAAAAAGCGTGACTAGCAAAGACTTGCGATTGTTCACGACAATTTCTCGCTAATCGATAATACTTATTCGTATTGTAAGTATCTAGTTAGGTCTATGTATTCTAATGCTATGTCAAGCGGTAGATGGATACACGTAGTCGCAGACCTTATTACCCAGACATTAGGTTGATACGCAAAAATATAATAGTTACATTTTATACATTATACAACTTACTGGGCTAGGTGCATACAATTACACACACACACACACACACACACACACACACACACACACACACACACAACGTACAGGCACCTAAACCTAGTCTGAAAATATTGAAAGCAAAAAGTTAAGGTCTTGTATCGAGTTTACATACTTAGGTGTTACGGTTTTTACATCAATATGAAAAAGTTGCTGGCGTTTGTCATTTTGAAATATCGCGCAGCCTTCTACACGGCTTCAACAAATAGCCATTTGAACCATTTATTTGCATTATCGTAAATGCTCTCGCAGATAACTCAGACAGCCGAGAACAATTTATTGATTTTTTTTCGCCCTTTTCCCTCACTCATTCTTTCTCTTTCTTTTTCTCTCTTTCTATCGGTTTCGCTGGTTTCTTTCATTCTTACTCTCCTTCCTTTTGAACTAACTGGTTCTACGTACATAATAAGTAGATATGACACTGTATTAGGAAGGTTCGTGCAGTGCATATGACAAAACATGTTTGCGTTAAAATACTTACTGTAATATGTACTTACACAATTGTTCGGTACGGCTAGAATTACAACTACACGGACACACCTACGTTGCATAGTTCGCCCTGTCGATTTGTTTAATTTTATTTTATCAAACTTTTCAACGCAAGCCTGTACTTGTACACAATGTTTACATTGGTTCGGGGTACGCGTACATAATTCTCACACATTGAACCAATTGAAAATATTGAAATTACAAAGGTTTTTATTTATGACAAAGTTCGAAGCAAGCACAGGTACAGGCCTCAAGGGTAACTATAGACTTCGTTTACCTTCTCAAGACAGAGACTGTCTATTAATTGGCAGGTAAGAAGTTTATACGGCGCTCCTCAATAGACATAACAGTATGTAGTTTTTACACTTAAAATTGCAATCCAGTAAATAGATGAAGACGAAGCGAGCAGACCATAGACCTAATATTGAAGTTCCAAAGCTTCACTTTTTTAGACTTGAAAGAGGCTGTAAATGTCAGATGTACGGATTGCCAAGCTTGAAGTGTAAAAAAAGAAAACGGTGTCGCGGAGCCGTTGCTTTGTGAGCTTGATTTTCGTAAAATATTGGAAATGGCGATTTTTTCAAGTCACGGAGTTGAGGAACGTAGTAGTATTCTGTGATGTATTTTTTTTTTTTTTCCTAATCAGTGGCGGAGATAAGAGGCAGGTATTAAGCGTGAATAACTGAACCTCTCCAAAAGTACATCTAGAATCAGGAATGGACTTTTTCCCCCAGGTCGAAACGAGCGAAAACAAATTTTTGGACAATTTATCGGTGAAACTTTTTACCCTCCATTCATTGGCTGGAAACGAACAATTTTCGCAATTTTCGTCCCTCAGCATTCCCTGCGTCAAATTTGAATGCAACTAAATTTTATTAACCCAATGTTTTCATCACTCGGGCACTCACAAATCCGCCGTTAATCTAAAAGTCTGCTTATCGAATTGGAGCAATTTTGTTGGGTAGTGGATCGGGTAAATGGTTTTATTCTGAGAGAAGGGAGAATAAAAAGTAAAATGAATATCTAACAATCCCAAAAATGGTCGCCAATGGTCTTCCAGGAGTCAAACGAATTTTGTTGATATTCCCTCTGATTTGACGTAGGTCGATAGATTCAAAATAGACTGCTTTTCATCGGAAATATGATATGAAAAAATCATCTCAAACGTATCCTATCTGAGTATCCGTACAACTGAAAACGTTTAGGTTCTCATTGACCACGACTGGTCATATTCTTCGTGGCGAAGAAATAAGTGCGAGACAACATATTTATAATTTTTTTGAAAAATACTAGATCAACTGAGTACCTTTGCATGTTCGTTAAATTCTCTCACTGTTTGATGCTTAGTTAGAATGATGTAAAAAAAATATATTCTTGTACATTTCTTTTACATCAATATTCAACGATAGTCCTAAAATAGGTACCTATCTAGTAGGGTGGGTCAAAAAAAACGATTATTTTTTTTTTTCACTTGTTGCCCTGAAAAACTGGTTGGTAGATACCTCAAAAAAAATTCTCTCCACGTATGAGCTCTTAATTTTAATAGGAACGTCCTCCGCCTTTCAGATTTCTATTTTTTTCTATTGTTATGAAGAAAATTGCATATCTTGGTGTGTAATATATGAAAAAAAAATTTCATCCCATATACTTGTAGGAAATTGAATTCTCTACAAAAA
>FIZR01029893.1:0-10696 GCA_900060175.1 Ferrisia virgata
TTAAAAAAAAAAAAAAAAAAAAAAGTGAGGAAGTGTGTAAATATAATATATTTTTTTCTATTCCGTTTCGTGCGACGGGCGACGGGCGACACGACGATCAAACACCATCCTTATTATTGGTGGTTTGGCGACGACCTTAGAGGTGATTTACTTATTGATGGATGCGTTTTTTTTTTTTTTTTTTTTTTTTTTTTTTTAATGCAAACAAAATGAAGGAAAAAATGTGCGTAGTGTATGTTCTTAGAATTACCTATTTGTACTACAGGTATTTACTTAGGTTTATGTAGAACGCGTGTTTAGATTATTTTTTGACCTTTGTATATGTATGCGAGAGTACCTATGTCGTCTAATTATGCTGAAATTAAATCTGGACAAGTATTTTTCTAAAAATATTAATTATACTGGGTCCGCATCGTATAAAACATTAATCGAATGTTTATTCATACATGAATAAATTTTTACGAGCTTGATCGACAAGAAGGTGGTCCTGCGAGAGGCGATGCTCTTACGTGAGTAGATTTTTAAAATGATAGTTTTATTTTTTTCGATTGTTGCATCCAAAGTCGCGTGTGTGTACTGCGAAGTTTGCGCTTTTCGTCACGTCTGCAATCCAGACGAATTTTTTTCAACGTTTACGTGATCGTTGCTCAGCCTTACGTTGTGTTGAGGAATTTAATCTAATCGTCGCCTATGCCAGTAGGGGATTTTTGAAAATTTATATTAACGGTCGTTGTATGTAGATGTAGTTGCATAAATTAGGATAATGTGAATTTTGGTACGTGCATCTAGATGTTGAGATTTTTCGATTAAAAGTACCACGTAAGCCTAATTTATTTTATCGGACCTCAGTTGAACACTTTTTATACACCTAGAATATTTATCTAATTGAACATAGGTTCGATGGGCGATGCTGTAGGTGAATTATTTGCTGAGAGGAGAAATACATTTCATCTTGAACTGACTATTTGAAAAATTGAAAAACGATTAACGTTATAAAGAAATAAAGAAATGTCTTAATTTGTGAGCGAAAAGAAAATATATTTTTATAGTCCTCTTACGGTCCAAATTTTACCAGGTTCTACGAATAAAAAATTGGGTTTTTTATTATTACGAAATTAGATAAGAGTTGTTAAATCAACGTATCTTTTTTCATGATTTTTGACCAATTTTCTGCACTGTTTACCCGTTTTAATTTTTTTTTTCAATTTTACACGATTTTCAATGATTTTCTTTTTATAATTTAGGTCTATTTTCACCCATTTTTCAACATTTTTTCTTGATTTGCAATCAGTTTATTGTACTTTTTACCGATTTTTGTCAAATTTTTAACCAGTTTTCGATGATTTTCAATGATTTTTTTCATAATTTCGATCAATTTTTACCTATTTTTCAACATTTTTTTTTTTTTGATTTGTGAGCAAATTATTACCCTTTTTATCGATTTCTTATCAAATTTTTATCCAATTATTGGTGATTTTCAACGATTTTTTTCATTATTTAAGAAAATTTTCACGCGTTTTCAACATTTTTTCTTTAATTTTTAGTAAATGTTTTCTATGTCATATTTTCAATGAAAACTAGGCTATTACGGTCTATCGACGAACGGCCGGTGGTGGAAGAATACCCACAAAATCCTTTTTGGGTTCCTGGCAGACCATAAAGACAATTTTCGGCCTTTTTTTTTACTTTTTACCCATTTTAGTAAATTTTTTACCAAATTTTCGACAATTTTCAAGAGTTTTTTTTCAATAATTTGAATCAATTTTCACCCCTTTTTCCACAATTTCTTGTGATTTTTGATCAATCTTCTGCACTTTTACCCATTCAAGTCAAATTTTAACAGAATTTTTGTAATTTATGTCTGTTTTCAATCAGCTTTCAAAATTTTTTCATGACGTTTGATCATTTTTTTTGCATTTTTTATGATAATTTTCAATGATTTTTTTTGTAATTGAAGTCAATTTTCATCCACTTTCATCCATTATCAACATTTTTTCATGATTTTTGCCATTTTTTTAACGTATTTTTCTATTCTTTTTTGCATTTTTTGCTCATTTTGATAAAATTTTGATAAAATGTTCATGATTTTCATCGATTTTTTTCATAATTTAGGTGAATTTTCAACTATTTTTCAACATTTTTTCATGATTTTCAATCAATATTCTTCTTTTTTTACCCATTTTTGCCACCTTTTTACCCAATTTTCGATAATTTTTAACGGTTATTTTCATAATATAAGTCTTTTTTCACCAATTTTTAACATTTTTTCATGATTTTTAATAAGCGTTTCACATTGTTTACCCATTTTTATCAAATTTTGAACACAATCTCTTTGATTTTCAATCATTCTTTTCTTAATTAAAGTCAATTTTCACGCATTTTTTTACATTTCCCGCAATTTTTTATCATTTTTTCAACTTTTTTTTTTACTTTTTATTCATTTGCGAAAATTTTTGATGATTTTCATCGATTTTTTCATAATTAAGGACCATTTTCACCTGTTTTTCAATGCTTTTGCGTGATTTTCAATCAACATTCTTCACTTTTTATCCATTTTAGTCAATTTTTTACTCAATTTTCGATCATTTTCAATATTTTTTCATGATTTTTGATCAATTATTGGTACTTTTTACGCATTTAATTTTAATCTTGTGAAAAGGTATTTCCGGATAAGTATAGCGAAATGCCTTTGATCTCAGGATCTCAGTTTTTCAAAATTTTCACCAAACACCATTGGAAGACCCTAAAAACATTTTTGGCGTAAAAAAACCTCTCCTCTTCCCCCCGCTTAGGATATTGAAAAATCTGTTTTTTTTTTATAAAAATTTTTATTCGCGCTTATTTGTGGAAAAATCATGATTTTAATTTAAATGTTTGGAGAGATGATGGGTCTATCAACGTGAATTTTAACAAAATTTTAAGTTGCCGCCGTCTTCAAAATTTATTTTTTTGAGCAAAATTGCCATTTTTTTTCACGTTAAAAGTGGCTCAAAATATTAGGAGAGGAGTGATTTTCGACTAAGTCACACACGCTGAGTACGAATCCGGTATTTATTTTTCGTTCAAACCTCTTGTTCGCATTTTGACTCTTTACCCCCCCCCCTATGCGCCCATGCCCACAATTTTGTAATTATGTTCCTTAGCCGAAATTTTGACGACGAAATCCGATATAAAATTTCACGATAAACAACTTTACTTCTATTTGTTTTTTACGTATCACCCATTATTTCCGAGAAAAACGTATTTTTGAGCATTTTTTAAAGTTTTAAAACAGGGCCCAAATCTCAAAAATAAAATAAAATAAAATAAAAAAAGATTCTAAGAGATTTTTTTTCAAAAAAACACGTTTTTTCGATATTTTGGGCCAGGGGATGGGATGATGGCCCTAAAATAGGGACACCCAATGATGTTTTGTGAAAATTTTGAAAATGCAAGGTCAAGGACATTTTGCCATTCCTGACCAGAAATATCCTTTTAACTTTTTGGGATAATCAAAAAACTTGATCGAGTATCCTAGGCTTTGTCATATCACGTAAAGGTTAATTTTTCTACTTTGCTGTGATTTTTAAAACTTTTAAACGTTTCATCGTCAAAGTGAAAGGTCTTCTCTCTTCCTCGTCAAATATTAATTTATTTCTGGCATTTCGGCAATTGATGAAGACTTGGCTTGAATTTCTTTGAGAAAATCGTACTGAGAAAATTATCCTTGTCTGATGAGAGGTGTGGTAGATGTTTAAAGGATACTACGTATGCATATATATTAATATATTTTGATTCCTTGCCTTCGTAACCTTTCACCAACTAGGTACATTATCCTAAATGCAGCAATTAACGATCTTTCATTAATTTCAATACCTTTACGTTAGATGAAAAATCATCTCATCTTATACATACGAACCAGGGCGGTAACATCACAAGCAGCAGTAAAATAAATTAATAAAAAAACGTGACCGAAAATTAATTACAAACGGCGGTACTAAGTATTTAATTTACATAAATACCGTTAAGGTGAACGATTTGACGACTTATGAGACGTATTAAAGCGCCTAGCACACGCGTTGATATATGGCGAAAAAATTAGGCGATTATTGAAAGGTTATATATATACCCTTTACCCAGACCTATTATACACGTTATTCATTGATTCGATTTGTATAAAGGTACTGTACTGTGCATTACATACTACGTATAGTATATTTCGAGCTCGTTGAAATAATTTACTTCGGTGTTGAAACGACGCTGTTTTAATTTAACGGTCGTTTATATCTCGCTAGCATTAACTGAGTACATAAGAGTAGTATAATAGTGTTGCAGGGGATATAAACATTTACATCTTATTTTTCGGCTAATCGCGACTATGAAGTTGAGAAAATCAATTATTATTATTTTTTTTTTTCGTAGCTGCGCGTATCACCTCGAGGGATTATAATATAGTGTAAAATCTTACATGGAAGTATTAGGGAATATATTAGTTGGTCCAGGTATGTCTTGGTATATTGTAGGTATGCATTGCATATGATGCGATCCATGAATTCTGATAACAGTATCTATTAAAAATAGCCGCCAGCGAGAACCCTTTTATTGAGATTTCATTACACCGAGTATTTTTTGAAAGGTTAATTCAAGTAAATCTGTAATAGGTATTGATAAAATATTTCGTATTGAGAGATTCAACTCGAATTTTTTTTGTTAAATATTTATATCTAATTTTTATATTAAAATTTTGAGGGACGATTTCGTGCCAAATTAGCTCAGTAGATTTCGCAAAAGTAGGTATTGCTTCTGCTGAATTTTCTCACCTAAGAAGGGGGGGGGGGGTCAGATGGTAGATGAAAAATGACTTACAATATTAAAGAACATAGCCGAAAGTACAGTGCATTGGGTCGTGAAAGTTCTGAAAGACATGAAAAACTAATGACCAAAGCCAAGGTGAATTACTTGTACACAAAATTTATCATCTAAGTTATTCCAAAATTTTGGATCTCGACTGTAGAATGACTGTGTATGTACCTAGAAGTCACTGGAACGACATATTAAATAACAGTATTTTTTTTTCTTTTTTCACATTCAAAAAATTCAAAGCATAAAATATATCACCGTACCTGTGGTAAAGATCACACATCAGTTTGCCATTAGTTTTACGCATGAAATGGGAAAATTTGAAGATATCCGAAGACCTTTTTTTCGTTTTTTAGGCTTGTAAAATTTTAAAATAACATTTTATTATTTTTTCTTTCTTTTGGTTTTATATGTATGTACAAAGCATTAAACCAACATTGCGGATGGTTTTTTTCATCGTGTTACATCCTTAAAGTGAAAATCAGGTGATATTTGAAAAGTTTTTTTTTCAAGTTTCTACAGCTTTGAAATGATAATTCGAATGATTTTTTTCATCGTTTTACATCAAAAATGCGAAGAATTGAAGTCTTTTGAATCTTTTCCCCCCCAAGATTTTCACCATTTTTGGATTGTAAAATTATTTGAACGCTTTTCAGACTGATTTTCTATGTCATATTGTCAATGAAAATCAAGCTATTACAGACTATCAACCTAGTACGGCGGATATGAAGGGGAGTATCAACGAAATCCTGTTTAGGGTCCTAGAAGGCTATTGAGACCATTTTTAGCAATGTCAGAGTCAGATATTTATTAATTTTTTTTCCTTCGAAGACTAAAATTATTTGCTCAAGTCGATACCGACAAAAAAGGGTCAAATTTGGGCAGTTGGCTTGGATTAGCGGCAGATTTGTTATTTTTTGAGTGAATATGACGTGAAGAGAGATGCTGAGATACAAAAATTGTTTCTTTTTATGCCAATCGATAGAGAATCGAAAGTTGTAGAAACAAATCGAATAATCAGCCACCGAAATCAATTGGAAGGGGAAGAGGGGTTTCCCCGTATGAACCTTCAATACAGACTTTTCCTCCTCTATCTCCTCACCAAATTCAGCTAGGAAGTTGAAATTTGGCATTTAGATTTTGTGTGGCTCCTAAATGTAGCCTCTTGTACCCCCCTTACAGCCTCGAAAAAGTTATTTTTTCGAGGGTTTTTCTTGTTTTTCGAGTTCGTTCCTCGCAAAACTTCCCTCCAAATTGAGCTAGGAAGTTGAAATTTGATGTGTAGATTTGTCCTAAATGTGCCTTTTTGGGGTTTCAGATATTTATCCAAATATCTACCTGTACTCTTGCCACTACTGAAGAAAAAACATTTCAGTGTACATCTTTTAGTGCAATTCCTTCATCTCCTTTACTTTTGGAAGATCAATCTTAAAAAGCAACCCATTGCGGTGCATTTTTTTCATTCATGTTTCATCGTTAAAGCGAAAAATTGGCAGAGTTTTCACTATTTTATTCGTTTAAGAATAACATTTTTAGTGATTTGTCACCATTTTACTTCTAATATCTAAAATTAAATAAATGTTTTGTAAAGATTTTTTCATACTTTCACATTTTTTAAACTGCTAAAAAATAATTTGAACTTATTTTTTCGTCGTTTTACATCTTAAAAAGCGAAAAATTAACTTTAAAAAAATTTTTTTTCTCGGATTACATTTTTTTTTCGACTGAAAAATATTTTTAATTCGTTTTGAATGTTTGAAATTTTTTCTTTTTTTTTCACTGTAAATAATAGACAATTTGAGCAATTTTTCACATAATTTTACCTCTTGAAAATGAAAACTTAACATTTTTTGAAGTTTTTTCTTAACTTTTTGGTAAGTAAAATGACTTTTTACATGTCAAAATGACGCAAAAAGTAACTTGAATCTTTTGATTTCCTCAAAATTTTTTTTCGAATTCTCTCGCTGATCTAGTGATGAAAAAACTCATCATTTCGGTCGTGACTAATCAAAGGACTGGGGGGAGGGGAGGGAGCCCTTACAATTTCGGAACTATTGCGATTCTTTGTAAAACAGTTCAACTTTGAAGGCTCATATTTCGAGATTGGTTATACTTGAGAGGAATCTGTTTGTGCGGTTTTGTAGGTAATCCAAAAGAAATTCGAAATCGATGGTCAGAATGTTGAAAGTTTAAAGATGAACTTTTGAGATAAAAGCTCAACTTTTCATAATGAGGCTTGAAAGTTACCTCATAAAGACATGAAAAAATTACTATGCATAGACCTTGTTATGCTTATTATAATTAATCAATGTTCAAAATGGGATATGAACTACGGAGGGGGAAGGCGCACATGGGTTCTTAATTTTACTGATTTGAGAACGTTGAGTTTGATAATTGGGTTATTTTCAGGAGCGAGACAAGAATGCATATGGTCTCTCCTGCTTTTTAATATAATTTTATATGGCGAATACATCATGTAACGGAGACTCGAAAGACTGGAATAGAGTAGTTTCAGTTGGTGCAGTTGATGGCAGAAGTATCTCAAATCTCAACACTACCCTGGTCGCAGCAGATGAAGAGGAGCTGGTGAAGCTAATCAATCTGGTGAAAGCAGTGAGCTAAGAACTGGGACTTTGCATCAACGCTCGAAAGGCTGAAGCTATGGTTATAGATGGGGCTCTTCGGCAGAAATGTGGCGCCGAATTGCTTTAGGAAAATCCGCAATTACCAGCGTATGGTATATCGCATGTAATCGGAAGATATTCAAGGAACCCAGGAAGAGGCTAATCAAAACCCTTGTGTTTCCTGTTTTTTTGCATACGTCAAAACAAAAAAAAGCATAGATTGCCTTTGAGGTGTGGGTTTGCAGAAGAAGGTTGAAGATGCTATGGACAGCGCCAGGACAAATAAGTCAATTGTACAAAAACTAGAGGAGCCGGTAAGGCTGATCGTTGGATACGAGAAGCGTATCATGGGATATGTTGGACAAGTGGCTAGAAGGAACGAAGAGAATCTAAAGACATTCTTTTCGACACGGTGCTTAATTCAAGAAGGACAGGAAGATCTCCTACCAGATGGGCCGATACAATAAAAGTGCAATGGGATCAGTCGCTTTGACAGCGAACAAGGCGCAGGACCGTGATGAATGGCGTACTTTGTTGGTAGCAGTACGATCGTGACGATTGTTAAGTCTGGCTGATTCCGTCTGAAAACCTTCACTTGCTCCCAAAAGCATCCTCAGTATGGCTAGAGGCTTGCTCCGATGACAAATGTTAAAAATACACTTTTTCTAGACAGAGAGAAGAGAAATGAAAATGAACATTTTTTTTGACATGTGAAGTAAAATAGACAAAAAATTTCATTACGTGAAACAACAATGACGAACACTTTTTTGGGGGCATGCGGTTCCTGTGTGGAAAAATTTCAACTCTTCAGCCTTCAACTAATGATTCTTAAAATTGCAAAAACGTCCATCCACAAAGAACAGGAAGATGGCGCAAATTATCTTTTATAAGTATCTGTCATAGTCAAATAGTCGAAATCACATCAGAAAGGAAACACTTTAATATCAAAGTTCGTCGATCATTCGTACTTGAGTGCGTTGTCAGATCCGATGACGATTGGCTGGGCTGCTTCAAATGTCATCGTTTATCGTCGACTACAATACATGAGTAGGTAAAGCTATGTCAATTAAACGTCGCAACGTGTGTACATCTGTATCTATATCTACCAATGATATCATAATTACGACAACGATCTCGATAAGCGCATCATCGATGATAGAATCGTCCTAGGAGGTCGTGTTGGAGATGAATGATTCGCGAGCAACGTGCATTATATACCTACGAAGAAGAAAACACGAAGAAAGAAATACCTACTTATGGGAAGAGGTATACGGCTACGTAGAGCAGAAGAGGAGAAGAAAATCATCAAACGTCACGCGATTTTAACATGATATTTAAGTGCGGCCTTCGTCTTTTATATACTTAGGTTTTATCTTCGACACATGGGTATGTATATATATACATATATATATAGATATTCGAACACGTCAAAAAGTAATTTTATAAAAATCAGCGGCCTTAAAATCCGAAATTTTAAAATTGCGGCATGTCCTCGCCGCCATATACCGACAGCCTTCTATAGGTATAGAGTTGACCATCATTAATGTACGATAAGTACACTACGTATAGGTCTAGGTACAGGTATAGAGGTAGGTCTACGAGTAGGTACGTCTCCGTATAGATTTTTTTTTTTTTTTTTTTTTACCATCTATCAGGTGTGTAAGTTATGTTTCATCACGTCGCATATAGGGTATAGGTACCCGATGTCGATATAGCTGGCGTTCTCACCTATGTCCAGTTTATTTTATAGATCTGATTAACACTCCGGCGATGTATTAAAATTACGATACACGAAGTTGTACCAGTATGAAGAAGTTTAACCGATCATGAAGTATATAAAACTACCTCTTTTTTTTTCCTCTGTGTATCGTTCGTTCTCTTTCTTTCTCTGCCATTTCTTCTCTTCTTCGGTTGTTGGTCGAATACCTATATACATTGCTTATTAACGAATGAAACTTGTTATTACCGAGTGTATATATATATATACATACCCCTGTATTAACATAACGCCGATCGACGTTATAGCGCGTTAATATCAGTCGTGGATGTACACACCTACAAGCCAATGATACCAGAGAGATTTTGCCGTTTGTAAGAAACCCGCAATTGATGAGAGAATTGTTTAGGTACTTGTGTGTCGAGCATACATATACAATACCTATACGTTGAGTCGATCATAAAACAATGTCTGATCATCGTATATGTACCTCTAGTACCTAGCCTACCTACCTACCTAACTACCTACCCATAGTCGTACTACGCCTTGTAGACGATACTAAGTATTGATAACTATAGCGGTTACTTAGTGGATGACTGGATGCGTTTAGAGTAAGTATTTACTATTTAGAAATTATTCTCCGGTATAGATTTACGACCAGCAGATGCAGTTGCTGCACAAATCTCGATATGCTACTAAAGCAAATGAACGTGGTATTATTTTAACGTCCATCCTTTTTGTCGTGTTCCATTATCAAACGAGCATATTATTTCTGTATACACGACTCAGAGTAGCGATATGTTCTAATTCTATGGAATAGTTTACTAGAAATTATTGGTATTTTTAAATGATAAGGTCGAGTACTACGAAGGATGCGGATATTCACCTTTTGCATTTATGATATCAAATGACGAACAGTTTAGTTTGTTGCTAGAATGATGAAATGGCTTCAAGGGATCTATAATAAACCATGCATGGAACGTAACATTATGTTGACCAAATATACATACGATACGTGATATTGAATAGCATTAAACCAGTCTTATTATTGTAGATCTCGCCAAACGTGGTGTAAGTATTTACGATTGATGCTAATCTCGAGTATTTATCCGGTCAACTGTTGTAAAAAAAAAAAAATAAATAATCAACCTTGAGTACGAAAAAACTTTTTCGATTCGATTTGTTATTCGTCCAAAAATATTCAACGTATTATTTTGTCAACAACCTTCATGATACCGATTTTTTTTTATAATATCACTTTCTCCAAACTGTTGAAAATATATAAACGATATTTTGAATCTCAAAGAGTAGCCTGTCTATTTCAATAATATCGATATTTTTTATTATGTAGAAGGGAAAAAAACATCGCCAAGCGATACTTTTTTCAACCTTATTTTCATGAATTAACAAGATCAGTGGGGTAGCGGGGGGGGGGGAGGTATTGAGCAAAGATTCCCCAGGCGGCAAATTTTTAGAGGTGGCAATTTCAGAACAGAATTCACAAAAAATAAGGTTT
>FIZR01029894.1:0-35899 GCA_900060175.1 Ferrisia virgata
ATGATCCATCTCAAATTTCCAAAATCCTCTATCTAATAAAAGAACTCAAGTTAACAAACCAGATTTAGATTCCCTGTCCACTGGGCGTAATAGTCTTAGAAATTACACACGCCCAGTATAATAAAAATTAAAAAAAAATAAAAATAAAAAAAAAAATCTTTCACGATGTAGATTACGAACTCGTTTACTACGTCATAAATTTTATTCCCTGCAAAGTGTATTTAGGTTCAACATGAAAAAATCTTGACAAAAATATGTCTGTAATTACGTGTTGAGAATTTACAAAATAAATCTTCAGATATTATTCATTAAATGATTGAAAATTTGACTAAGTAAATGATTTGATTATTGTACTTAGAGATAAACGGCGTGATTTTTATGAAGTTTTTATACCAATATTAGCAATTTACTCGCGGGGGTTTCATTTCTGTTGCATTCAGCGTGAATTCTTGATAAGGCGCGATTCCTATTTCGGATGTGATCACATTAGGCTTACAGCAAAATAGCAATGGTGACGTAGGCTGCAAAACTAAATCTTTAAAACCGATCACATCTTCGCATTTAGTATCACAGCGTAATTTGTTTTTTGGTAGTGATTCGATTGAATAAATATTATGCAGTATTATGGCTACTGCACGAGATCCATCTTGAGTAATGACCAATTTCCACCACGTTAAGAAGAAATTATCATACCAACGATCCAATACACCGGTCTTGATTTGCAATTCTCCCCATCCCTTGGGAAAATATAATTGTTTGATATTCTCTGCTTTACGTGGAAATATCTACCTAAGTAAAATAAATATTAAAATTACTTGATGTAAGGCTATATTTATTAAAACTTCGTCTATTTTTCTCCATTGTTCGGATAGATATGGATTAGCTAGGGTGCCGTGATTAAATACATGATAAAATGGTTTCTTCCAATTTGCAAAAGCCATAGAATCTGGAGAAGCTAATAAAACTTCGTTTACGATGGGTATATACTGTTCAGTTTTAATAAGAATTCGAATAAAATATGCGTTATTACTCGATCACTACCGTTATTTAATTTTGAACTGTACAGTATGTGCATACGTACCTGCATGGCTGGAAATCCTGTGATGCCTAAAATAGCTTGTTGAAGGAATGGTATACCGAAACTATCTGTATCTAAACTATTTTCAGTATATTGACGTTCATGTTCGAGTAATTCGTTAGTCAATAACGTCGGTGGGGAGAAGCGATAATGAAGATAGGCTAATTTTTTCGTTTCTTTATCCATACAAAGCGAATATATTTCTATCCATTCATCAAATTGTACAATTTCATTCGGCTCGCATTCGTTGCAATCACATATCTGAAAAAAAGATGTGTAGACGTGTACTTTAAAAAATCAACACTTTTACTGTTGAAATTTCAAATAAATTGTAATTATGATGAAAGGCATCATTTAGATTATTGAACTAAGGTAGCGGAAGGGGCAGTGCCCGAGGGCGGGAGCATCAACAAAATCCGTTTTGAGGTCTTAATAGACCATTGAAACCATTACTATTAGTTACGTCGAGTATTTCTTTTTTTTTTAACCCTTCACCCATCTCCCCCAAAAATAATTTATTCGGCTCGATACCGACCGAAATCGATCGCATTAGGGCAATAGGCTTGGATCGGTACAAGGATAGATACATATGAGTGGGGATGACTTTAGGCCAAAACTTAGTTATGCCTAAATTTGTGAAAAGGGAGTGTTGACATTCGATAGAGAATCAAAAGTTGTACATTTCCTACCTCAATTAGGAGAGGAGATATGGGAGTTTTCTCCCTTTTGACCTTGCATAGAGGTCATTGTTAATGTATCTCCTTTCCATGCGCATTTAGTAAGGATTCTAGTTATGCCTTTTGAGAGTTTTTTCGTTTCAGTCCCAATTCACGACCTCGCAGTTCCAAAAAAAATGGATTTTTGAGCGGGTTTTCTTATTTCTATTTTTTGACTCGTTTGGACTACTAATCCAGTCAAAGTAGCATTAAATAACAAAAAAATTTATGGCTAAAATTTTTTTTCGTAGAATTATAAATCACCACCCCACTAAGCAATATGCCCAAAATCGAACAAAATCGGACCGGTGCTTCTCTCCCAATATCCCCATTTGTACCCCAATAACAGGTATTTTACCAATAACTTTGTCCAACTTTGTTCCTAAACGCGATACAGAAAAAAAGTCGAATTAAAATATGTAGCTGGTTAAATTTCCAATAAAAAAGGTTATTATATATTTTTTTCGAAAATCGATTGAAACTATTTAAAATAAGTTTGAAAAGGACGTGTTACGCTGCAAAGTGATGTTCCGCGTGATGTTCCTATCGCGTCGCGAGAGCCAACCGGCAACGATTGTAGACACGCGGGCTGAATTTTCTTTCTGCATATCCAAACAAATTACATGGACTAAATGCTATGTTACCTTACGTTAAGCTAATTATTGTTTAAATAAAGGTACAATATGCTTGCAATATTTTAAAATTACTTTAATTTTATAA
The DNA here is from genome assembly GCA_900060175.1 of Ferrisia virgata. Lineage (NCBI taxonomy): Eukaryota > Metazoa > Arthropoda > Insecta > Hemiptera > Pseudococcidae > Ferrisia > Ferrisia virgata. The sequence goes on from FIZR01029894.1 coordinate 2,515, forward strand.
AATAGATTCATTCTCATCGTATTTTTTACAACTATCTGACCCTAGATCATTGATATTCTCTTCTGATTCCACATCAAATCGACTATTGAAGATGAAGTTGAAATATTGAGTTTAACCGCCTAAAATTGATGCCCTACATGTGTTTCTCAAAAATATTTCCTTCGTATCTTTTCAGAAAATTGTGAAAAAACGCAAAATGTAGCATTTTTAAAAAAACATCTAAAAAAGGTATAATGATGGTAACTTGCTACCAATGATTATTTTGTGTTTAAATATGTGTAATAATTTGATTTAAAAAGAAAAAAATTCAATAACAATTCTTTTTCAATTTTTAGAAAACTTAACTTTAGAGTCAATTCTGCAAATTGAAAAAATTGATTTAGAAAACTGGCATTTTCACCACATCATTTTTAAATCCTTTTGCAATTATTGCGACCCCACTGTTTGCAGATTTCCAAAAGAAAGGAACTTTGGCCCGCCCTATGTTTTGGTATTCTGAAAGAAGGTGTTTCAGTCGATTTTCGAAAAAATATGTATTGACCTTTTTTATTGAAAATTTGACCAGGTACATATTTTGCGGGAATTTTTTTTCTATATCACGTTTAGGAACAAAGTTAGGCAAGGTTATTGATAAAAAAACCTATTTTTGTGGCACAAATGGAGATATTGGGGAGAAGCACCGGTCCTGAAAAAACGTTCTATTCTATATACGTTTGATTTACTTATTTATTTATTATTACCATACGGATGTATTTAATCATGTCTTCATATATTATAAAATAGTAAGTACTTACATAATATCCATACGAGTACAACACATATTTATTCTGATCATTGCAGTTGGTTCTATTGGCCATTCCTACATCTGAACGAATTACTGGTTTCGGGTCGTAAACACAAAGCTCTGGCTTACCATCAGTTCTATAAAGTAAAATATTCTGTGGATTTGCCGGACAGAAATATTGAGCTATCAGAGTATTCTCATGTGGTAAGTAATATTCTAGTTTTTGATTTGCATCATTTTCCCGGACACATTTAGGAAAATCGTATTCTGAGTTAGATTTCATTAACAAAATTACAGGAGATTTTTCAGCTGAAAAGTATCAGGAAGATTATTTTTTCGAATTAGGTGGTTCTAAATGTACTTATAAATAATTTAAACTTACCATTTGTGTAAGTAGCAGAAAAAATAATTTTTAACATGTAAAAAATACTAATCCAAAACGAAACACAGTTGATAATTTTATTAATAAAATTCATGACTGAAAATTTTGAAAATTTCACGAATCTTAGACACGTAATCAGTTTCATCGAATGATTAGAATCTTTCAATAATCGTGTTATTCGTAAAATTTTTAATTCCACCAGCTTTATAAATATATACCTAGACCTACTTGTTGTTTACGATATACCGACGCGAGGCCACGTGTTTCGTATCAGTTTACTACGAACTCGATTTTTTTTAGTAGACTGCAGCTTGTAGAATTAATGTGAAATAATACCGGTAACAATTAAGAAATATAGTTGATAATATTGGAAATTCATATTTTGAATAAGTACTTATTGTACGAAATCTGAAAAAACTGTTTATTTTTGAAACTGAAAGACTTATTCCAGATTACCTATAAATATGTATTTATATATACGTTTGCTCATCAGATTTAAATTTTTGAATTCAATTTGAAATTAGAATGAAGTTTGCTATGAGTTTAAAAGTTTCTAAAAAATCCACCCCCTCACCAAAAAGTTTTTCTGCGAATAGTATCATACAATTGAAACATTGTAAAAGTTTATGGAAATATTGAAATTTTGAAATTAAATACAAAAACGATTTTACTATCATCTTATTTTCAAAACTGAAGCTGAAACTTTGAGAAATGTGCCTTTTTAACTTGATTTTGTATGTTACGTTGTCAAAAAAAACCACTCTATTACAGACTATCGATCTACAGCAGATGGAGAGGGTAGTATCAATAAAATCTGTTTTGGGGCCATGAAAGACCATCAAGACCATTAATGGGTTTGTGGATTTTTATTCTTTTTTAATTTTTTCATATCCCTCCTCAACTAAAAATCAATCGCTCAGCTGGATACCGACCAAAATCGGTTAAATTTGATCAATCGGCTTAGATTGGTAATGGATTTGATATTAATTTTTCAAACTAAAATTTTTTTAAAGAATTGAATTCATTGTAGAGAGAGCCAGATGTTGCGTTAAATTATTTTTAGAAACGTACCAGGTAAATGTATAATTGAAATAATTTCGAACGACATCGACAGTTGGTTTTTATCATTCTCAATCGCAGTTTACTTTTTGTGGTTTTAAAATAAAATCTGACGTCAAATCAAATAACCGATAAGATTTCAAATCTTCAACAATAGTTTTAATTTTGTCAGAACTACAGCAATATAGCCAAGGTTCTATTATCGGTTCGATCATCTCTTTGAAGCCTAATCCAACGCAACTGGTTTCACACGTAAATTTTTTTATAACTTTTGAGTCCATCAAAGGTGGTATATCGTGTAGTATTATAGCTACAGCATGAGTTTCATCTTCGGTGATGACCAACTTCCACCATATTTTATAAAGGTTTCCACTGCCAGGATATAGCATGCCCACTTTTATATGTAACTCTCCCCATTCCTGAGCAAATACGTAAAATAAATACTGTAAAAATTGAATGTTATTTAACGCGGTAATAGTAAGTTTAAGTTGACGTACTTTTATAGCTAATTGTCTCACAAATAAGCTTATCTTTGCCCACTGGACAGCTTTCAAAGGATGAGAAAAGAATGCATAGTTGATAATGTGTGTGAGGGGTTTTTTCCAAGCAGCGAATGCCATATCTTCTAGCATAATAATCATTGCTCGACAACAAACAGTGCATGTCTAAACAATTTTCATTCTAGCCATAATTTGTTTTTTTTTTTTTTGAAATGGTAATTATTATTAAGGCACGACCTTGTATAGATACTCACACTATCGTAATCCGCATAATGACTGTAAATTTGTTGCATGTATGGAATGAGTATGGGGTTATTGAAATCGTCATTTCTATAATTTTCCATGTATTGACGTTCTTCTTCTAGCAAATCATCGATCAGTAGATTTGTCGAAGAGAATTTATAACTGAAGTATAATATTTTTCCAATCCTGTAGTTGAAGCAGAATGTATATATATCTATCCAATTATCCCAGCTCTCTTCATCACTTTCTTGAATAGTTTCCGAAAATGCAATCTTATTCATAGTAAAATAAAAAAAAAACCATAACAGAAATGTGTACGCACTTTAACCCTTTCAAACCTAGAACGAACCAGCAATGGATTTTAAACATTTTTTGTGATAAGTAGTGTTTGGGTGAGATATATAATTTGCCACAAAAAAAAAATCGTTTTAAATGGTGGGGTGTATAAGAAACTCAGAATATTTGAAAATCAAAAATTTGAATTTCCTATACCTGAAATGAAGTATGGCGAGAGTGCTCAATGCCCTACAACATCTTGTCAGATATCACATATGCGATATGAAAAATTTTTTGAAAAATTCAAGTTCCATTTTTTTGACATAAAATTTTATTTCGCAATTTTAAATGAGGAAATAGGAGAGGAACAGCCTTTTTTCAAGGTCAAAAAGGGGGGAAAACCTCATATCTCCCTTCCTAACTGGCCTAGGTGGTTGATTTTTGGATATGTTATACAAGTTTGGATTTTCTATGGATTGATTTAAAAAGGAACAATTTTTGTATTTTTTGCCCCTCAGCACCGCCTCCCTCAAAATTGGGCAAAACTGAATTTTAACCCTAGGTTATCCCCACTCGTATATATCTAATTTACTGCCAAACTGAACCGATTGACCGAATTGGAGCGATTTTGGTCAGTATCGAGCAGAGTAAATGATTTTAATGTTCGGTGAAAAAAAATAAAAATAAATATCTGGCATGGCCAAAACTTGTCTTAATGACCTTCCAGGACCACAAAGCGGATTTAGTTAGTATTCCCCTCCCCAACCGCCGTTGATTGATAGACTGTAATATCCTAGTTTTCGTTGACAATATGACATAGAAAATCAAGCTAAAAATGAGAGTGAAAGTATTGCAGAAAAATGCAAAAATTCAACGGATGAAGGAGAAAAATTTTTTAATCAAAAGAAGGTTCCACAAAAAATGAACGTCCTTTTGTTGGCAATATTTAATTTTTAAAAAATTAGCGTAAGAAATGAAGAGCGAAATTTTCTTCAAATTTAGTGTATGATATTCAAAATATCCCATTTTTCATGGTAATTCCTGTGCTAATTTTCACACAATTTCGCATATGTTGTCCAACTGAGTGTGAATTTAACAAATTGTAAGCATATTCTATGTTTGATTTTTGAGGTCAAATTGAATATTTTCACAGGTTCAAACCTTCATTTCTGGCGGTATTTGGAAATTATCAACATTTTTTTATCCATTTCTGTAACTGTAACTCACAGAAAAACGGCTGAAATTTTCGAAAATATTGAAAATTCATCGGTAGCAGGCATAAAAATTCAAATAAGGAATTTCCTATACTCCATCGCTCTTGGTTGAAATGATGAAATGAAATTTTTGGATACCAACATTTGGAAAAATATGTAGGTAAACGATTATTTTAAAAAAATTGAAAAATATTTCAAATTGGCATAGAATTGGAACTTGAACATTTTGAGAAGCACGCGCATGTAATCTGAAATAACTTGGAATTTTTTTGTGCCATTATTCAGAAAATTTTGAAAATTTCTTCATTTCTTACCTACTCTGAGCAAAGTTGAAATAGAATTTGAAAAATACAGGAAATTTCTTAAAAATTAGCATAGAAAATACTTTGTAAAATTTTTAGTATTATATGCTACATTTGAGGAAATTTTTACACCTTATGTCCTATGCCGACTTTTATTTTTTGTGAAACTTTCCTTTGATCAAAAAATTTTTCTCATATATACACTGATTTTTTTCCATTATTCTGCAATACTTTCTCTTTTATTATTTCAAATTGCGAAATAAAAAATTCATTCCGAAACAACGGAACTTGTATTTTTCAAAAAAAAATTTCATGTTGCATGAACGATACGTGACAAGATGGTGTAGAACATTAAGCACTCTCGCCACACTTCGTTTTTGGCATAGGAAATAAAAATGTTGATTTTTGAAAATTTTTAAATTCCTATGCACCAATGATGAGGAGGGGGAAAACATATCTCACCTCAACACTACGTATTAGGAAAAAATTTTTAAAATTTATCCGCTTGTTCCTTGTGGATCTGAATGGGTTAAATTCTTAAAAATTTCATTCTTTGTATCCGTAAGTGTACAACGTATATCCATCTCTTGCTTTTGAGCATTCAGTTCCTCGCGATTCTTCGTCAGTAGCTCGACGTATCATTGGTACAGGTTCTATTTCACAGGTTTCTACTTCAGAGAAGTATAATACGTCACTCGTGTCGGATTTTGGGCAAAAATACACCATTTTAGTATCTTCTCCTGGTATGTAGTACTCTAACTCATCGGATAAAGTTTTTCTCACACATTTTGGAATCTTGTATTCGGAATGCCTCGTTTTCAGTCCGATCAATGCCGATTTACTTGCTAAAAAAAAGCGTTTTCGTTCTTTGCTTTGTTATTTCATCAAAACTAAGAAGATGCGCAATGGAATGGGTTTTCTTCGGTAGTAATATTATATGGAACCCGAAAATACACATTTCGGACAACTACTACATCTGCATGCCAAATTTCAACCTCTTAACTCGAGTTGGAGCGGAGATTTGCGTAGGAGAAACTCAAATAATACGAAAAACGGACCGAAAAATCTTTTTTTCGGAGCTGTGAGGGAATGCAAGGGAACTGAAAAGTTGAAACATTTAAGATGCGCATCTAGGACTCCTACTCAATGTACATGCTGGATTTCAACTTCTTAGCTCAATTTGAAGAGGAGATATACGTGGACAAACTTAAAAAATATAAAAAACTAATCTAAAAACTCTTTTTTTGGGGTCTGTGAGGGGACAGAGGGAAATGAGAAGTTGAAACTCCAAAAAGCACATCACGGACCTCTGCTAAATCTACATGCCAAATTTCAACCTTCTAGGTCTATTTGGAGGGAAGATATGCGTGAGACAAACATAAAAAATAAGAAACCTGCCTAAAAAACCACTTTTTAAGGTTTATGAAGGAGTCCGAGCAGGGGAGGGGGGGAGGCTCGATGAATCTGAAAAGTCAAATCTCCTTCAAAGCACATTTATGGTCCCTACCAAGTCTATACACCAAATTTCAATTTACTAGCCTAATTTGGAGGGGAGATAGAGGAAGAAAAGTCTGTTTTCAAGGTTAAAAAGGAGAAAACCCACATACCTCTCCTCCTAATTGACCTTGGAAGCTGGTTTTCGCATATGTTATGCTACTTTTGATTTTCTTTGGACAGGCATAAAAAGAAACAATTTTTGCGATTTTGGCCTTTCAGCACTCCCTGTCCTAAATTTGGTCATAATTGAATTTTGGCTCAAAGTCATTTACACTCAAAAATATCAAATCAACTATCGATCCAAGCCTACTACTCAAATTTGACGGATTTTTATCGGATTCAAGCTGAGCAAATGAATTTTATTTTTGTGAAAAAAAAATGAAAAAGAATGAGTAAATGTTAGTCATGGTCAAAAGCGCTCTCAATGGTCTTCTAGGACTTCAAAACGGATTTCGTTGATACTCCTCTCACCTCTTCATTTTTCATAGGTTGACGTACCGCAATCCATTGACAATATGACGTAGAAAAACAGGTCAATTAATAATTTTTACGCCAATAGACAGTGAATTGAAAGTTTAGCTTATATTCAGAAACAAAAAGCATCGCAGTGTGTTGCTTTTCAGGCGTTGTTTTCACAAAATGAAAGGGATTAAGTTACGCGAATTGTTTCATTCTTGGAGCAAGGAAAAGTCCCACTCTGTAATGTCTTTTCTTGATCACAAGTAGGGGCATGGACAGATATCGAACTGAATTGCTGAAACCCTGAAATTGCTCTTCAAAAATCATTATTGAATCCACATTTTGAATTTCTCTTCTCTAGCTCAATTTGGAGGGAAGAAATTAGACGAACAAACTCAAAATATAGGATTGGGGAGCATAGTAGTTGAAAAGTAGAAACTTTCAAAATACGCATCAGGGATCTCTTTTAAATCTACAGAATAAATTTCAATCCTGTAGCTAAATTTGGAGATGAGATTATGAGAAATTATTTTTTTTCAAGGCCAAAAAGAGAAGAAATTCTCATATCTCCCTTTTTAATCGACTCGGGATGCTGATTTTAGGATATATTATACGATTTTTAATTATCTATCGATTAATTTGAAAATGAACAATTTTTTGAAATCTTTGCCTCTCAGCATCCCCTCTCCCATATTTAGACATAACTGAATTTTGACTCAAGGCCATACCCACTCATATATATTCAACCTACAGCCGAATTAAGTATCCGGCCGAGTAAATTATTTTAAATAGGATTTAGCTTTCAGTTTCGAATCTTTCATTTGATTGGATGGTTTTTCACCACACCCACTAATGATGTGAGGAATTAAACCCCCGTGCATGCAGTTAGTTGTTCAATATTTTTGACTTTGAATGATTCAATGATTCAATGATTCATTGTCTACGAAACACTAAGGAAATCAGAATGGCGAATCGTGTTCTCGTTTTTATTATGGTTAACTTATTAAATGTTAAAATGAACAAACTTACCGTTCACTGGGACGATGAAAGACAGATACATCATCGGGAAAATCGCAACAACTGCAGGAATTATTGACCATCCTGCACTTGTTAGTTTCCATTTTTGATGCATACTGAGTGTAAAATTTTTTAGATTACACATCAAAATGGTACGTAATGTTTAAAACACTATGAAATACTTCGTAGCTATTCGATATATTCGTTTTCTTTAAACTACTGGTTTGGGTTTCGGTGTTGTTTTTCTTGCTTTACTAAAGAATGGAAGAAGTGTAACGAATTATGACATGTATTCGATACTTCAAGCTGTGCAAATAATCGTAATTTTCAAAAACTTACGTTGGTCTGAGCTAGTGAAGTACGTCATAGCTCACGTACACTTAAACTATTTTATTTTTTTAATAAGCTCTATGAATTATTCACTCTCCGAAGAGTTTTAATTCAATTTTAAAATTTTATATTGGAAAATTGTCCTATGTAATGAATTCCTTCCTGTATTGTATGATTTGCGGTACCTATTTAAAAAATAATTAATTGGACTTTTTTTAATTTTATTTCTCAGTATTACTTCGTTATTATTATAATTACCTACCTACTAGAAGTTTGTTTCAAATAAAAATTAGTATTCCCAATCTGCATAAAATTGTCGGTTCGGAGAAAACGTTGCCAAGATTAATTGTTTTTGTCGTTAGAATCAACAAGAGACAGTTCGTCGACAATTTTAGACAATTTTAAAAGACTGTGAATGAGATCACTCTCATGTATTTTTTTTCGGTGAGGTTGTTACATGATAAATGTGTGGAAAATCAGCTTTGTCATTAAAGAATTACAGTCCAGATCAACGAACGACTCGTGCCGACATCGCTTTGCAAATCGAAGTTTTGTATAATTTTAACAAAAAGGGAAACAATATTTGAAACTACAAGTTATAAATTAACCAACAAAATAGGTAATTTAATTAAATAATGTCTTATAATACTGATATTTTATACAGTAGCGTTTAAATTTTTACATAGTCAACGATAGGTACTTTTACGAAGTTTTGCCATTATTTGAGCTTTCAGGAGTTTTACCATTTTCAGGTTCCTTCACTTGAATTGGTTCTTTTGGACAACCATCATCTGATTCTGGTTCATCATTTAATATCTTATCCAAGTCGAGTAATTTGTATTCCTCTATGTTTAATTTTTCTAATCTTAATTCTTTAATAACATCTTTTGGATTGCAACAATATGCATGATTTTTATGTCTCACTTCTTCGATAACCAAATCCTTAAATCCTGTTGTACTGCATATATCATCACATAGCATTTGATATGTGGTAATGTGATTGCTATTGGTATCTAGATTAACTGCAGGAGATCGTAATTTACTGGCGTTGGGTTTGTTACCAATGGCATTATTTTTTTTCAAAGATCCATCATCAACTGTAGCATAGTTTTCGGTGGCGTTGTCGTTGACATTGGTATTTGTTTTGGAAGACTGATTTTTGGCATCTTTTCCGGAAGGTTTATTACTAATTGCGCTGGCGGTGCCATTATCATCAACCTCAGGTTGCTGCTCCATAATGTTGTGTAGAATTATAACGATGGCTTGTTTTTTGTAAATAACAAGTTTCCACCATGTACCAAAGTAGTGACCATCCGCGTACGGACGGGTACCGGTTATAATTTCCATTTCCTCGCGTTCTTGCAAGTAAAGCTATAAAAATGTAAAGAATTAGAATAATGCACCAATTCAACGTACGATGAATTGATGATATGAGTTAAATTGATGCGTACTTTTTGAGCTTTTTTCCTCAAAAAACGTCCTATATGTCTCCATTGGTCTTTCAAAGTGCGTACTAGCAGTCCGTGGTTAACTGCGCTGTAAAAGGGCTTCTTCCAAATTGGAAATATCATATCCGCAGAGTGGCCAAGTTCCATTCGTGTAAAAATTGACTAGAGAAATTCAGAGATTATTTTTCTTTCAATGAGAAGTGCCTAATACGAAATGGGATGGGAGACTCACATTTCTGGTTTTGTTCTTATCACTTATAAAATGGGACTAATGAGTTGAAAAGTGTGCCAACTTAAATTATCAGGTGGGTAACACTTTTCCAACTCCACAAGCTCATTCTCACGAATGAATGGTCTGCGAAGAATACCTAATTACGTGCAGGATGACTTTATTTTCTATATAAGAAGTAAAATGATCAATTTGATCAGTCATGAATTTTTTTGGGTGAATTAGACATTGTAAGGGAAAATTGAAATTTTCTATTCGCCCATGATTGATTAATTTTTTTCTAGAAATCTTGACTTTCATGAAAACATTGTAGAAGAAGGTCAACTTTATTCATTTCGAGAATATCTTGAAAACTAACCACCCAAAGAGGGGGTTTACGCGTTTCCTCATCCGTTTTGGAGTTCTAAAAGATCATTACGACTATCAGGGTATCCCTTATTTTGCAAAAATAAGAATTTTAAAAAGCATCCTAAATTTTTTTTGTTTACTTCCAAAAACACCATTAAACTGTATTTCGACCAAATCAAAGAGCATTAACCTGTGCCGACTTGGCCTTCAAGTCACATATGTTTACAAATTGTCCAAAGAATGTAAGTCTTTCGATTTTCGAATTTAAAAAAAAATGAAGATATCTCTTAAAGAACACAGCAAACTGAGCAAAAAAACACATCCATAATTTTTTGCCAAAGATCAAAATTGCACAAGTTAAGATAAATCAAAGATTGGCAAAAATATTTATACTTCTCGAATAAGCGTGAGGGTGGGTCAGGATAGAGGAAACTAATTCCTCGATTTCAGCCATTTTTACAGGAGACACTAACTTTGAATGGAAAATGCACCACACAAAATGAGAGTCCCTTACCTGTAAGGGGAGGTGATACTAGGGGGTGTTCTACATAAGATATTTTTTGATGAAGTCATTATAAGTACTACTTCTCTTTGAGGCAAGCAGCTCAAGTTTTGTGCGGTGCATTCCCCACACAAAGTAAGTATCTCCAGTAAAAATCGTTGAAATCGGTGATTTTGTTCCCTTCCTGATCTCCTAACACCCTTATTCAAGCGGTATGGATATTTTTTATCATCTTTGATCTCTCATAATTTCTGCAATTTTGGTCGTAGGCAAGAAATGAATCATATTTTTTTGCTCAATTTGTTGTGCTCTACAAGATAATATCTTGATTTTTTTTTTAAACTCGAAAATTGAAAGGCTTACACTACTCGAACACTTTGTAAATGTACGTGACTGGAAGACCATGTCGGAAAGGGCTAACGTGTTGCGATGCTTAGATTTAGTTGAAATACCGCTTAAAAATATTTTTTGAGTAAAAGGAAAAAATTTTGAGGATACGCGTTTTAAAATTCTTACTTTCGCAAAATTAGGGACACCCTAATCACCTTTTTCGGCCGTGTCATGCGTGTATTTTCATTTATGTACACAATTATTTTTTCCCCTGAAACTAAAAATCAATTTCTCCGCTGGATACAGACCAAAATTGGTCAAATTTGGGAAATAGGCTTCAATAAGCGAGCCATTTGATATTCTGGAATGGTAATGACCTCGAATCAAAATTCAGTTTTGCCCCAACTCGAGGGGGGGAGTACTGAGGAGATCAAATCGCAAAAATTGTTTCTTTTTGAGCCAATCGATAAACAATCTGAAGTTGAATAACATATCGAAAAATAAGCCTCATAAATTAATTGGTAGGGGATATATGAGGGGATCTATGAGTACCCCCCCCCTTATACCTTGGAAAAAAGCTGTTCATCTCTTATCTTCCTTTGAAGTGGAGCTAGGAGTTGAAGTTTGGTATGCACATTTAAGAAGGGTCCTAGATATGCCTTCCGGTCTTGACTTTTCCAGCTTCATTGCACACTCTTACACCCTCCAAAATGAAGTTTTTTTGTCGGTATTTCTCATTTTTTGATTTTATTCCTCGCATAATTCTCCTCAAAAATGAGCTAGGAAGTTGAAATTTGGTATGTACTTTTAGTAGGGGTCCTAAATGTTCCTTTTGGACGTTTTGACTTTCCAGACTCATTACATTTCCTCACAATCCCAAAAAAGTTTTTCTTTTGTCAGTTTTACTCATTTTTTGAGTTTGTTCCTCACATATCTCCCCTTCAAATTGGACTAGGAAATTGAAATTTGGTATGGAGATTTAGTATAGAGCTTAGATGTACTTTTTGGTGGCGTCGACTTTTTAGCCACTTTGCACTTCCCACCTTTACCACTAAATTTACACGAATAAAATAAATTGTATGCCAGAGCGAAGCCAGAGAAAATTTTTGAAAAAGGTGCGCTATTTTAACGGTGAAAAAGTGCATTCTTGGGAGTTTTATGAAAAAAGAATTCGCACAGATGCGTATGAAAATTTTTCATGTTTTTTAGACTCAAAAAGAGTTTGAGACTCCAAGCCCTCCCTCCCCTTCCTTGGCTACAGTCACTGTTGAAATGAATAAGAAGTTAAAACTACCAAAAGGTGCTTTAGGACCACATGCCAAAATTCAAGTTCATGGCTCAATTTAGAGGAGAAATATGCTAAGGAATCAGGACAAGCTCGAAAAATGGCATTTAGACTGAAAGTTAGAAACTTCAGTAATAGGCACATCTGGGATCTTTGGTGCCAAATTTCTACTCTCTAGTTCAATCTCAAAAAATAGCCGAAATTGAAACTAACTTAAGTAAAAACCACATTTTTGGGAGCTGTAAACAGGTGCAATGAGGCTGAAAAGTTGCAACTCCAGAAGGCATATCTACTACATGTCGAATTTTAGCTCTACAGCTGAATGGGGTCGGATGGAGTGGGGTAGGGTGGGTTGTGCAATAATGCCTATTTCACAGATAAAGAGAGGAATCTGTTCCTAAATTTCTTCTCCTAATTAATCTTAGAGGCTAATTTTTTAATATGTGATATTTCTTGTGATTTTACATTGATTGCTTCAAAAACAAATGATTTTTGCGACTACTGCTTCTTAGCAACCCCGCACTCTTCAAGTTTGGACACAATTCTAATTTCAATCTAAGTTCATCCCACCAAATCTACTGGCCACATTTGCGGGATTTTGTTCAGCATCAAGTCGAATAAAAAAAAGAAAAACAACTAAAAAATGAATAGGTATGTGACGTGTTTTAAAATAGTCTTCACTGAATAGTTTTCTAGGATCGACGTAGAAACTTAGCCTAAAAAGGATACTCATAAAACAATGTAATGATGTAACTTTCAACTCATCAGACCCGGTTTACAAGTGTTGACAGCAACACAAAAAATATGAGTCTTCCCATGACCATTCGATCTTACAAGACTTGCACTCGTGCGTTAGCTCAGGTTACTTACGTTGGTATTTTTTGCCCCGCCAGAATCCATTATAACCCTCAAATATGCTTTAAGATTTTCATCTTCGATTGCGGTTAATCTGTATTTAAACTCATTGTAAGAACGTTCTCGATGTAAATGAGGATCTATTAATAGATTTGGTGATTGTATACGATATTTGACGTAAGCTACTTGATCGTCTACTTTATCAAAACAAAATGAGTAAATTTCTTGCCAATTCTTTGACGTGTCCTTGAAATTAATTCGTCTAATTTTAGTAAAAATGATTACTTCGATAGGGCAATATAGTTCCAACTTAACGTAAAACTTACTTTATCACAAAGCTGTGAGAAAATAATCATTTTTTATTATATTTTTGCATTAAACTCATGTATAAAAAATTGGTAAAATAAAATTTTCATACTTGATATCCGTAACTGTACAGATCACGTTGATTGCCACAATCGGTAGGACCATTTTCAGGAATATTTTTACGGATTACCGGTGTAGGTGGTTTATCGCATTTGTAATCTTTACCTTCGCTAGGGTATAGACATTCTTTGTCATCGTTCGATGATTTAGGACAAAAAAACACTTGTTGCTTTTCATCTTTGTCAGTAAAATCAAAAATTACGCCTTTGGAATCAGTTCTAAAACAACGCGGAAACGAATAATCGGAATTTTGCGTCTTGAGAAGCACCAAAGGCAAATTTCCAAGTTTTGGGCCTTTCTCTGGTAATTGAACAACGAGTATGAGTAGGTTACGATGTCAAAAGTTTTAATTAGGTTAATACTTATACCGCAATAACTATAACTTACTTTTCTTTTCAGCGAAGACGGTAGGAAGATATAATACATAAAATATCTGTATCGAGATGAAAATCGCCAAACATTTACGTTGAAAATTCATTCTTTAAATTGGTAAAATATTAAATGTAACACAACGAGTAACATAAATACTTCTCGAATTACACGTATCGAAGTGTTGGGAAAATGACAACGTCGTGGTAGGAGTCATACGTACGTAGATGAAGGAATTATAATTTTACAAACTGTGTAAATAAGCATGTTGCTACGTATCGTTGAATCATAAAAAAAACTTATGATTATGGTTTGAAATTTTGCTTTCAATACGTCACCAAATTGATGGTACGAATTTTTTTGAAATTTTTACTTCACAGGTACGTTATAGATTCAGGAGTATTTACTGGTCTGGTTAAAATCATTGTATTTTACTCGAGTCGCATTGGTTTTATAAAGACTTCCTGAATTACGTATATTGTTATTCAGTTTTTAGAAAAATTGGAAATTTCTTTCTTCTTAAAATCGAGTCATCAATGATCCATTTTTCACAATTTGGTACCTTAATCGATTGTGTGAAGCTGCCGTATAAAATCATTCGGCAAAGCCATGTTTTATAAATTTTCTATAATTTTTCTCGTTTCTCCTGCCCTTGCTTTTTGTTTCTATCCATCTCAAATTCTCCAACTTTGATTAATTTACAAATTTTCACAATTAATAGTAGAAGTACACGTCAATCTTTCACGCTTTTAACTCATTAAAATATAAATACTAAACAAATTCGTTTTTTTTTCAAGTTGATTGAGCATTCAGAGTAAGTAAGAAAGATTTCCTTTTGCAAAATTCGTGCAAAGAGAACTTCAAAAAAAAAAAGAAAAACACATCGCTTCGTAATGCTTTTTACCTGATCTGCTTTACGGATAGGCCAAAATGCACATCAAGGGTTACTACAGACGGGACATACCTAATTTCAACTTCCTACCCCAACTTGGAGGGGAGTTATACAAGGAACATAGATTAGAAATTAGAAACAAAAGACCAAAAAACCATAAATTCAGGACTGCGAGGGGTGCAATAGGGCTTAAAAGTCGAGACCCCCAAAAGGCCCAACCAGGGTCCCTGGTTAATGTCCGTATCTAATTTCAAGCTTTCAAGCTTCTAGCTCAATTTGAAGGGGAGTTAAGCGAGCAACAAACTCAAAAAATAAAAAAAACAACTAAAAAACCACATATTTGGGGCTGTAAAGGGGTGAAATGGGGCTGGAAAGTTAAGACTCTTAAAAGGCACATCTAGGGCCTCTACTAAATGTAGATATCTAATTTCAACTTCGTAACTCAATTTGGAGGGGAGTTAAGCGAGGCGCAAACTCAAAAAATAAGAAAAATGAGAAAAACTGAACAAAAATCCCACTTTTTTGAGGCTGTAAAAGGGTACAATGGGGCTGGAAAGCCGAGACCCCCAAAAGGCACATCCAGGGCCTCTACTAAATGTAAATACCTAATTTCAACTTCGTAACTGAATTTGGAGGGGAGTTATGCGAGGAACAAACTCAAAAAATAAGAAAAATAAGAAAAACTGAACAAACCCCACTTTTTGGGGCTGTAAAAGGGTACAATGGAGCTGAAAAATCGGAACCCCCAAAAAACACATGTAGAACTTCAACTAAATATACATACTAAATTTCAACTTCCTAGTTGAATTTGGTGGCGAGATGGTGGAGGAATAGCTCTTTTTCAATGTCAAAAAAGGGGAAAACCGCCAAATCTACTCTCCTTATTGACTTAGGAAGTTCATATTTGGAAAAATTATACAACTTTGGATTCTCTATCGATTTACTTGAAATGGAAAATTTTTGTGTTTTTGGCCCCCCAACACCCCCTCCCCTAAATTGGGGCATAACTGAATTTTGACCCAAGTTCATCCTCGCTCATATTTATCTACCCCGCTCCCAAACTAAGCCGATTGACCGAATGTATCGAGCGGAATAACTGATTTCAAAGTTCGGAAAAAAATAAAAATAATTATCTGACGTGGCTAGAAATCGTCTTTATAGTCTTCTAGGACCTCGAATCAAAACGGATTTTGTTGATATTCTCCCCTCATCCGCCGTTGGTAGTGTAATAGCCTATACAATTCATTGACAATATGACGTAGAAAATCAGGCTAAAAAAGATAGTATCTACACATAACTTTTTGTATTTTTGAAATATATGTAGGGCTACTTGATACTCACCTACAAATAATACGAGTTTGCGTGTACCCACTTGCGTAGACATTCTATTAATTGTCGAACCAATTATCCAATTTTCGTTGCATTTGAGATCGCATGAATTGGCACAGATGATAAAGCACGGAACGAATAAGAAGGAATATGTACGTCAAGGAATGGCAAAATGGAATACAGCATTAAAAACGTATATTGTACTACCTCATGCTATAAAGCTATTCGAGAAGGCAAATGCGAAGAAATGACGATAGGAGTTCGAGGCAAAAGAGATGCGTCAGCTGCTATAAGAATTTTTCGTTCGACAAGTCGAATGTTGATTTTTATTTCAATTTACGCAGATTTGCACCTTTTGCAACGAACAGCGGATGGATGGCTATTGAAAAGAGGACGAAGGGAATAAAGGAAATTATATGGTGGAAAAATTTTGAATAAAAAATATTTATTTCGCTGGAAATGCGATACGCATACTTCTTTAGTGTTGATCGAAGCAGGAAAAGGTTTAAATTTGATAATCACAACGCTGTTGGCTTATGCTGAATGTAGATGGGGAGGAGGGAGGTCAACAAACTTCGTTTAGGTACCCCCAAGTATTTATTTTAATTTTTTTTTCGTAGACTAAAATCATTTACTTTACTCGATTTGATACTTGGTGAAACTAGTTCCTTCCTGATTAAAAAAGAACGTAACCACATTAATAAGAGGATCTTCGGCTGGGATTATCAAATTATCTAATGGAAGATGGTTCCTATAATCTAAAAATTTGCTGGTGAGAATTTCGGCACCCTATTTCATCTGCATTCCTTGATATCGCCCATTCGTCTTAAACACCTTAGAAATACAAACTTGGCCGATAAATTTTTACATTTTACAATCCTTAACCGAATTTATTCAAACTTGAAAGTATAACGGACCATATCAAAGGTCATCTCTGATAATTTTTCAAATTTTTTTGAACACCTCTTCATCACGAAGTAGACATTTCTCAATTTCAAAATCAAATATCTAAATATTGATTAAGACCTAAGATGGGGAAAGGGGGTGGAGAGAGTCGTTTTGTGAAAATCGTCACGTAAAATCGGTGAAATTCTTTTTTCAGTGTTGCCAGTTGCAACAATCTTCCGTCCAATTTCGCAACGTGGCAAATTTTTTTAAGAAATAACGATTAATTTTCTTTTTACAATGTTGACAATTTGAATTATTTTCCGTTGAATTTCCCAATGAATTAAAAAAAAAAAAAACGGAATTTTGGTAATCCGTATTTTTTCAAATGTAAATTTTTATTTTTAAAAAAAAGAGACTTGGCGTTAAATTCAATATTGGCAAAATTTTTTAAAGGAATGGAGACGGGTTTTAACCATTATATAAATATAAAAATTAAAAAAAAAAGTAAAAAAACTAATATAATTGAATAAATTAATATTAACCATTTATCAAATAAAAATAAAATAAATATTGATACATAAATTAATTTTACAATTTAATGAATTATTTTCGAATTTTTACCTAATTTTCGATGATTTCTAAGCATTATTCTCATATTTCAGGTCAAATTTTACGTATTTTTTACGATTTTTTTCGTAATTTAAGTCAATTTTTTCCTATTTTTATCAAATTTTTAACAAATTTTTGAGTATTTTTAACAATTTTTTTCCTATTTCAGGTCAATTTTCATAATTTTTTTCGCGATTTTTGATCAATTTTCTCCACTTTTTATTCATTTTAATTGAATCTTTACAAAATTTTCAATGATTTTCCACATTTTTTCTTGATTTTTCATCATTTTTCTGCTCTTTATTGATTTTAATGAAATTTTCATCAAATTTTTTCAGTTAATTTCTTGATTTAGGTCCATTTTTATGCATTTTTCAATATTTTTTCGTGATTTTTGACCAATTTTTGATGATTTTCAACAATTTGTTTCATAATATATCGATTTTCACCTATTTTTCAAAATGTTTTCATGATTTTTGTTCAATTTTTTGCACTTTTTCACACATTCTTATGAAATTTTTATTTAAAAATTTCATGATTTAAACAATTTTTTTAATATTTTAGTTTAATTTTCACTCATTTTTCAACTTGTTTTTCATGATTTGAGACCAATTTTCTGCACTTTTTATCCATGTTTACCAAATTTTTACAAAATTGTCGATGATTTTCAATGATTTTTTTCGTGATTTCGGTCAGTTTTCATCCTCTTTTCAACACTTTTTCGTGATTTTTGATGGATTTTTTTCATTGAAATTTTTATAAACTTTTTCACGGTTTTTGAAACTATTTTGTGATTTAGGTCGATTTTCACCGATTTTTTAACATTTTTTCATGATTTTTGTGCAATTTTTTGCACTTTTCACCCGCTTTTATTCAACTTTTACCTAATTTTCAATTGATTTTTCACGATATCGATATAAATTTAGGCCAATTTTTTTGCAATTTTCAATGATTTTCAACAATTTTTTTCATAATTTAAGTCAATTTTCATCCATTTTCCAACATTTTTTCGTGATTTTTGATCAATTTTTTGCATTTTTTACCCATTTTTAACAAATGTTTACAAAACTTTCGATAATTTTCAAGATCTTTTTTATAATATAAAGTAACTTGCCAATAGTTCATAATTTGCCGGTAGTTGATAATTTTGTCTTTAGGAGCTGATTTGTGAGACAATCGTGAGATTGATAAAAAACATCGATAATGTTTTGAATAGACCATTGAATTTGAAATAGAACACCGGCACCATGGAGCCCAGCCACGAATTAATAATTTTTTTATATTCACTTTGCTAAACAGAAACCCAAAATTTCCGTGTTTTGGTAAAAACCTGAACATTTTTGCTAAGCGTTTGCATTTGAAATTTATTTTTTTCAAAAATTTTGCAAATCAGGTACTGAGGTGTTTTCTATGACAAAATGATGGACGCATATGAGAGAATTTACAAAAAAAATTTTCACATGTCTGGATTTGGTTGGAGGGGAGAAAAAGGAGTTATCAACTACTGGCAAGTAACTTGGGGTTGATTTGAAATTTTTTCCACAGGCAGATAATTTAGGTGGGAGGTTAACAACACAGGGGATGGATGAGGTATACAATGGAGTATGATATACAGTTTCTTCGGAATTTTTTGAACATGCATGCGAGGTAGTTAACAAAAATGTAAAAAAATTTCCTCTTACCGATCAACTATTGGCGAATTACCTTAGGTCAATTTTCAACCATTTTTCAATATTTTTTCATAATTTTCCATCAATATATTCATACCTATCATTGCAGGTTCCCAAAAATTTGAAACAAAATTATTTTTCAAGAATTTGAGTAAAATGACTACAGAGAGTGTCAAAATCGGGGTCATTTGACCTGCTGAACACGAATTTAAGGTGATTTTTTTAATGCAAGTACTTTAAACTTTATAAAAAAATATATTAATCAAAAAAGCTAAAAATAAATTAATGATTTGAGTAAAAAGCGAGACAATCGAACACTCGTAAATAAGTCCGATAGAACATGTTTTAATGTACATAAATACTGGAGTGAAGATGATCATTTTAGGCAGAGGAAAAAAGGCAATGGCTTTTCGCATAA
This sequence comes from Ferrisia virgata, assembly GCA_900060175.1. Classification (NCBI taxonomy): domain Eukaryota; kingdom Metazoa; phylum Arthropoda; class Insecta; order Hemiptera; family Pseudococcidae; genus Ferrisia; species Ferrisia virgata. Next base: position 22,176 of record FIZR01029894.1, read on the forward strand.
ATTGAAAAAATTTCCAAGGATGACACATGTTCCCTTCTATTTTGAAAAAATTCTGTCAGGAATTGTAGAATATAATATAAGGTAAACTTGTATTTCGAAAACATTTAAGGCGCTATCAGAGGGGAGGGAAATGAAGTAAAGAGCTGCAATTTTTACCAGCAAATTTTCACACCATATGAATCAACAAGCTGTAGAAAGTTTGAAAATCACAGCCAAACGCTGATTCACCTCTTCTTACACAATTATATGCTCTGTTCTAAAAACACCGACAACCGCATTAATCGTGGTGAAGTGAGGCACGAACAATAAAAAATTCGTAACTGAAAATACCGACTACATCGACATCACGAACATCGAAAATTCAAGAACGTGTGCAATAGAAAAAACAAAATTCCCACTCCAACGACTCGTCGCGTCGTGAAATATTTTCGCATAATGCACTTGATTAATTCCGCGAGAATAGGGTAGCCGGTTAAAAGAATCACCGGAGCAAAATTAAATTCACCTTTTAGAATTTCATTAGTGACTCGGGTATCTTAAATACGACGCGATGAATGATAAAATGAGAGAGGAAAAAAAAAAAGAAAAACACTACAAACGAATAAGAGTTCATTTTCACCTTTTATAAATATCAACGAAAGGTTGATGGTAGCTCTAGCTTGCCTTGGTACGACCGAGGTGAATTTTTTTTCTTCCTTTAAAAATTGCGCCTTCGCCAACCGTCTCTTGCACCGTGGTTAATAATGATACATCATTAAGGTACAGCGGTCACGATTTTTATGGGTTTTTAAATTATTCCAACGCCTCGCGCGTATCGCATCGTGTAATTTTAATACTATGCAAATCACTTTATCCCAAAAATTCCACAGCACCGCGCGGTGACAAAAGCACGACATAAAATTTTATTAAGGCAACCAAAACGATCTTATATACGTAATAGTCTTACGACAAAAGGCAAAGAGCTATTGAAGTAAATACACCAGAGTAGGAAAAAAAAAAAAGAAAGAAAAAGGAAAAAGTTGAAAAATTCATACCTTATTCGAAACACACACACCCTTTTTTTCTATACCTATATATATATACCACACAACTCGACTATGGGTTTATTTAGCATAAAGAAATGTTAGGGCTCGAATATGGTGAAATTTTTTCCACTATTGGTTTATCACACGAGACATTATTAAGATAACGTTACAAACTCCGGCTCCGTTTCGCATACCTACACCTACCTACCTACCTACCTTCCTACCAACCTACTTGCCTGCGTAGTGTAAAACATTCAGGCAAGTTTCAGTTTCGCGAACAGAATATAACTTTTTGCACGATCGCAGATTTCGTATTCGTAAAATGTACCCAGCAACCCGTCTACCCTTGGTTTTTAAAAAATAGGACGAAATCGTTTGCTTTCTTTCCCTCCTTTCTTTATCTTCCACCTCCGTCATCGAGTAAAAGGAAAGTCTCTAAGAATGGTTATTATAGTGGTAAACGATAAAGACTAAAATAAATTCGCCATTTCAAACGAGAGCTTTGCTGCTGTAGGTATACTTTTGGTACCCTAAAAAAAAAAAAAAAAATCAACAACAAAAAAAATGCAATCACATAATACACGACGATTTCTTCAGCTTTTTAAACAAGTAACTCGCACAAATCGACGAGATGACGAATCGTGGGTCTACTAACCGAACAACGAACAACGAAGAAGAGAAAAAAAAACGCATTTCTTTAGAGAGTAAACAACGCACACGCAACCGATGATGAAATAGCATCAAAACACGTGCAAATAACCTCAAACTATTTGTCAATTTGGCCATTACTTTTTCGTCGCCTGCAACGTGTGCCGATGTTTACTTTAACAATCACAACGAAAATCGACATTTTAAACCTATAAAAATGTTCCAAATACCATCCCTGTTCCATCTTCAATACTGCAGCGTAGTTGCCAAAAGGAAAAAGAACAATCCTTCTTTTCTCTATCCTTTTCACCGTTCATCTTTTACATATATAAGGTGCCCCAATTTCGACTAAGTAGACAACGCTATATGGAACAGAACCGTATTTAACTTACGTAGAAGGATAAGAAAATTCACACGAATAATCAAACGAATTTCCAAAAAATAATCTTTGCTAAATAATGTAAAAGGATATGGCAAGATAAGCAGGCAAAATCTGCCCCCGAACGCGATTTGAGCAATTTCAATGGCAAATAATGGACCAAACTAGGAGAAAACATTGACAAGAACGAATACTCCTCCCCCCTCTCCATCAATAACTAATATTTCCGGAGATATTGGCAAAAATTTATTTTTCAGTTAAATTATTTTAGTCTGAATTTCATAGTCACATTGTCAATGAATACCAGGCTATTATGGTCCATCGACTTAAAGCCAATGAGGGCGGGAATATCTATCAACAAAATCAGTTTTGGGGTACTAGAAAGCCATTAAGAACAATTTTGGCAATGCTGGATATTTATTTTACTTCCCACTCCCTCATAACCCCACCCCTCCCCCAATCAAATAAAACTGTGTAGTCAGCTCAATTCTGATCAAATCGGTCAAATTTGGGAAATAGGCTTTGATACAGAGATGAACCTCGGGCCAAAATTCAGTTATGCCTAAATTTGGGGGAGAGGGTTTTAAGGAGCTGAAATCGCAAAAGTGGTTCCTTTTTGAACCAATCGATAGATAATTTGAAGTTGTATATCATATCCAAAAATCAGCTTTGTAAGTTCATTAGGAAGGGAGATATGAAGGTTTCTTCCTTTTTTGACTGTGAAAAGAGGCATTCCTCCCCTATCTGTCTTTCAAATTCAACCAGAAAGTTAAAACTTGGTAAGGAGATTTTGTAAGGATCACAGATGTGCCTTTCCAAGGTTATAGGCTTTCCAGTTGTATGGCAGTGCCACACAGCCTCGAAAAAGTGGTTTTTTGGCTGGATTTTCGTGTTTCTTAAGTTTGTTCCTCGCATAATTTACCTCCAAATTGAACTGGAAGTATAAATTTGGTATGTAGATTTAGTATAAGTCTTGACCTGTCTATTCGGGGTTTCGACTTTTCAGCCTTATCGCATTCCCTCGTCGACTTGAAAAAGTAGTTTTTGGTCTGTTTTTTTTTACAGGTATAGTCGAATTACTGCAAAAAAAGACTTCCGCTCGCACCAAAAATAAAAAACAATTTTACGACCTTCAGACCTCCTATATAGCCGCCAAGACCACTGATATAGACTTTATACCCTCTTCAATAGCCTTCATACCCCTTACAGTAGTCTTTAGACCTCCTTTAACGGCCTCGTATAAAATTTAAGGATAGACTCGAAGATTTATGTCATGGATCAACTCTTTATTTGTTGTGTTACAGAGCAACATATAATATCGCATATATAAATATACCTAATAAAATACTAGCCTACTCGTTTGGTCATATTAGTTAAATATATTTGTTTAGCATTTACTTCATTTACTATCTACTTCCAACTTCCATTCTAATACTTCCTCTCCTCCCCCTTTTTTTTGTACGATAGTTTTTATTTAACTTAAATTATTTGAGAATAATTAGTAATTAAAATTAACGCATCGTCGTTTGCATTTTTTCTGAGATTTCCATCGATTCTAAACTGAAAATTAACCATCAGTTATACTTCTTCTTTACTTCGAAGTAAGTCATTTCTAAAATTTTCAAATTTGCTACATCCTAGACCTTTCGTAAAAAAATCTCCAATCTGTTGCTCTCCTTTAATCCACTTTAAGATTATATTTCTTTTTGATACTTCATATCGTATGCAATCGTATGCCAACTTTACTACATGTTTAAACATTTGTGAGTCTTCGTTCATCATTATCTGTATTGCAGTATTGCTGTCTTCATACATAATTCGTATAGCAAACATTTTCAAAATCTTCGTGCACATTTCTTTTAAGATTACAACCTCCTTACACAGTGGCGTATTTAAGGGGGGGAGGGGGTTCAGGGGGTCTAGACCCCCCTTGGCAACTTCGATTTTTTTTAATGTACCAGTAAGCTCCTCTCAAATTTAAAGACCGTTAATTTTCAAACTCAAAAGTAGACACACGATTTCACAGAGTTTGGGTCATAAACAATCAATCATGATTTACATTCCTATTAAATTAAAAAAAAATTGAACCACTAAAATCATAATTTTCATATGTTTTCATTACTTTTCCTTGCTGTAATCAAGCTACTGATCACCTTTTCGATTTTATCAGTGATAATTAACAGCACACTCTAGGTGTTCGTTTTACTTCCCAATAGCGTTAAGTGTTTTTGTTTTTTACTTCTCCATATCATCAAATCTCCGTTTAGGGTGTATATCTTGTCGTTGATTTTCCTTCTTCTTCGTTAGACCCTAGGTATGCATCTAGGTAACATTCTATCTCCTTTTCCCCTTTCCCTTTGTACAACAATCAGTAATCTTTTGTAACTTTCAAATATTGAAAGATTTGTATGACTTTACTCCGGTCATCAATATTGGGATTATTTTGTTTTTGACTCACAACATTTACAGTGTACGTGATATCTGGTCTGGTGGTGTTGCTCAAAAATATCAGACTTCCAACCGCTTCACAATACTTTGTTTCAGCTACCATTTTCACATTTACTTCATTTATCATTCTCTTCTTGCATTCTGCTGTTTTAATTGGTGTATAAACTTTTCTGCAGTTCTCCATTCCAAAATTGTTTTATAGTTTTTCTACATACTTTGTCTGATGTAAAAACATCTTCCTTTCTTTTAAATTTCTTTCGATTTGTATGCCTGAAAATCTTTTTGGGGTTCCTAAATCTTTCAATTCAAATTTTTAATTTAGTTATCTTTTTGTTTCGATAATTTTATAATGACAGTTTCCGCATATGAGTATACTTCCCTTAATGACCTCCAGACCCCTTATACGGCCTTAATATCGTCTTCAATATCTTTCTTCTCTCTTCAATATTCTTCATGCCTCTTTTACCCTTCAGGCCCGCTTCAACAGCCTCCAAATCCCCTATACAGCCTTTAATACTCCCTTCAACAGCCTTCATACCTCTATTCAGAACTTCTGAAAAAAAATTATGTATTTTCAGAATTTTGGAATTACTCTACCTGTCTGTATACTTCGACAGCTAAAAATATTAAAGACCCGTACAACTGATTAGCTACTTGTATTCTTTACATCAAGTTCGAATTCTAAAAAAATCTTCGTGTCATGTCTTACAGAACCATTGATATTCATGGTACAGGATGTCATCTACTGTTAATTATCCAAGCTCAATGATTTACTATACATATATGTGATTTTAAAAATGATACCATACCCGAGTTAATCATTTCATTGAGATAAAGTTCATAGAACTCGGTTAAAGTTATGTTTCTTTTCACTGCCGTCGAAGTAAAATTAAGTACATTCAACGTACGAGCCTAACACGTAATTTTAATAAAATGTCATGGATTATTCTTACGATGATGGCGAGTTTTGTTTCGGTGTGTTTAATTATCAATTTCTATTTACATACGAAGAGGGATTCGATTCAACGTAGTAAAATAATTGTATTCGTTTGCGTTCACTTTTCACGACGACAAACATCGTTAAAACACTACAGTACTACCTTTGACATTCTCCAAAGTAAACAGCAGTCGTATTCAAATCCGGTGTACTTTTCTCGTCTCCGTTTCAGTTTTCATATCATTTTCGTGTACTAACGACGAAAACACAGCTTAATTGCGTTTCAAAATCTGTCCCTTTTTTTTTTTCAACAACGTGGCAGTATCATTTCATATGATCGCGTAGTAAAGAAGAAATATGTACTGTATCTGCATTGAAATTATATTTTTAACTTTTCATCTTTTACCTACGGTCGAGTTAACGCTTTAGCTTCTAATTCAACTTAATTAGTACGTAGGTGTATGATTTTACCTTTACAGAAAATAAAAGAATATGAAAAAAGTATAAAAATTCTTGTCGTAAATTTTTTCAATTTTAAAAATTGATGTTTGAAATACTCATTCGATAAATATTTGAATAATACAGATATCTCGATAAAAATATACTTCAAAGGTGAAAATCAATTAAAATGTTAATTCGCGAAACCGATTAATTTTCGAAATACGTTCCGTTTCTTTGTATCGATTTAATAATCTTCGATATGGTAAACTTGGTTTTAAAAATATTTACACTATACTACGAGTACGAAATGATGATTAGTTTCTGTCGAGCGAGCTTTTTTTCTTCCTTAATTTTACTTTTTACAAGATTTGTTGGTTACAATGGAAATGAATTAAAACTAAATTAAACTCTTTTTAAGATAACGGTTTCTTCATTTAATTCACATAATTCTTTTCGCTAGAGCAAAAAAAAAATACACAAAATGTGAGGAAAAATTCTCTCGCCATATTTCTTGTCCGGATACAAAAGTAACGCGTCAATGTGTACCGTAGCCTATAATTTTAGCTTCAGAAGCGACGAAACAATTACCTACCTACCTTTTTTTTTTTTTTTCAGTTTTTCTTGACATAAAAAAATTCAGCAGTTGAGAAAAAAATCCTTAAAAATCTAAAAGGGCTCTATGTGAAAATAATACCTACCGCGATCTAGCTCGTTATATTTTTTCGTGTATTATGAATAGTTACATAACCATTTTTTGCAGGCGCAATTTCATACGAAAAAGCTTCGTATATTGATTTTGACAGCAAGGCATGTTGTTACTCGATGTATAGTTTTTCTTATGCTTTCCTTTTGCGACAAAGAGGAGAAAAAAAATTTTTCAAGTTGATACCCTTTTTTTAACGTTTACTCGACAACGTAAGCCACATGTTGATATAACATTTTTCACTTTTCTTTTCATTGGTGGCATACGTAGACTTACGTAGTACGCACGTATAATGTTGTCGATTTTTGTGCCAAGTTTCCAGTATATGATTTGATTAAACTTTTTTGAATTTCTTTCGTTCACGAGTAATGTAAATATTGCTGCTTTAATTTTACGATTGTGTTTTTAACCCGATTTTCTGCCATATTTTCAATGAAAGCCAGACTATTATGGTATATCGACCTATGGCGGGTGAGGAAGGAAGAGTATCAACAAAATACGTTTTGAGGTCCTAAAAAACCATTACGAACATTTTTGGCCATACCATGTATTTATTTTTTTTTTATTTACTTTTCGTAGACTAAGAACCATAAACTCGACTGGATAGTAACCAAAATCGCTCAAATTCGCCCAATAGGCGGAGATTAGCAGTGGAGTAGATATATATGAGTGAGAATGCCCTTGGGTTAAAATTCAATTATGCCCAAATTAGCCGGAGTGGGTACTCAGAGCTAAAAATCACAAAAATTGTTCGTTTTCAAGCCATTCGATAGAAAATCTAAAGTGGTATTACTTATCTAAAAATAAATTTCTTATCTCAATTAGAAGGAAAGAAATGAAAGACACATGTACGGTTTCTATTAAGTAAATATACCAAGTTTCAACTTCCGAGCTCAATTTGGAGGGGAGATAGGAGAGGAGTGGTCCTTTTTCAAAATCAAAAAGAAGGAAAACTGTCATATCCCCCCTCCTAATAACCTTGTATGCTGATTTTTATTATGAATACAACTTTAGATTATGTATCGATTGGCTCAGAAAAGAACATTTTTGCCATTTTAACCCCTCAGCAACCCCCTTTCCTAAATTTTAGCATAATTGAATTTTGTCCCGAGGTCAACCCATATGTTGCCAATCCAAGCCAATTGCTCAAACTGGACCGTTTATAGTCGGCATCGAGCTGAACAAATGATTTTTAATTTCAGTATAGGAGGAGGAGCGTTCTATGTCGCTATTCCGGCATAATTTAAAGTTCACCTGGATTCGATATAAACTAGAAAATCATAATGTCAGATGGATTTTACAAAATTTTGCTTTATAAAAAATCTTGCATAATTTAGCATAATTATAATAAAATATGGCAACGAGGAGGGGCAAGGGATATAAAAGAATAAGTATCTGACATGGCCTAAAATGGTTTCAATGGTTTTCTAGTATCCCAATGCGGATTTTATTGATACTCGCTCCTGTATCTATGGTGGATCGGCAGTCTGTATTAGATTGGTTTCCATTAATAATATAACCTAGGAAATCAGACTAATTAATTGACCTCCTGTGTCAATTAGGACGATGAATATGGAAGTTTTTCTATTTTTAGCCTTAAAAAAAGATCGCTCCTTGTGTTACTCCCCTCGCCAAACTGAGCAAAAAGACTGACATTTTTCAGATAGATTTAGTAGGTGCTGTAGAGATGTCTGTTCCCCAGCTCAATTTAATACCCAAAAGAAATTGGTTATTAGCCTGATTTTTTACGTTATATTGTGAATGAAAATCAGGCTGTTACAGTATTTGTACATAATAATAAATAAATTCAAATAAATTATAAAATTTATTTTACTTTAAAATTTTTATAAAATTAACTTTAATTTAATTAAATTTTATTTTATTAATTATAATTCATTTAATGATAATCATTCTATATCTTGATTTAATTTCATTTAATAAATGAATTTAAAATAATTTTTTAAAACTAATTTTAATTTTTATAATGATATATAAAAAAAATTATCTAATTTTAATAGTGTTTTATCTAATTAATTAATAAATTCCCCTTAAAAAATTATTACTGCCAATATTTAATAAATTTAATATACTTATTTAATAATTTAATTTTTTTTTAAATTTATTTAATCATAATAGAGTATTTAATTCTAGTTTTTATTTTATTTATAAATTTTTTAAAATAAATTAATTAATAACATAAAAATTTCACTTTTAATTTTAATTATCATTTTTAATATAATTAATTATAAATTTTAATTATTTAACTTTTATTATAAGTTTAACCGCTATTGCTGGCACTTAATAAATAAATAATAAAATTATTTTTTAAATTATTTTATCCGTTTTGCAGTCTTGGAAAACCATTGAGACGATTTTTAGCCATGCCAGATATTTATTTTTATTTATTTTTTTCCGCCTACTTTGCTCAATACTGACCAATATCGCTCTAGTTCAATCAGTCGGCGGCGGATTAGATTTATCTGAGTGGGGATGGCCTTGGGTCAAAATTCAGTTTTGCCTCATTTTGGTGAAGAGGGTGTCGAGGGGTTAAATACGTAACAATTGCCCTTTTTCAAGCCAATTGATAAAGAATTAAAAGTTGTATAACATATGGGAGTTTTCCCCCTTTTTGATCTTGGAAAAGGACTGTTTCTCCGCTAGCTCCCCACCAAATTGAGTCAGGAAGTTAAAATTTATGATGTATATTTAATTAGGGTATTAGATACGCCTTTTGGCGGTTCTGACATTTTAGCTCCATTACACTTTCTCACAGCTTCAAATTTGTGATTTTTTGATCATTATTTCATATTTTTTGAGTTTGTTTATCGCATAACTCACCTCCAAATCGAGCTAGGAACTTGATATTAGGTATGTACATTTAGTAGAGGCCCTAAATTTGCCTTTTGAGAACCTCGACTTTTTAGCCCGATTTCATCGTTTCATAGCCCCAAATATGTGGTTTTCTGGTCGTTTTTTCTAATTTTTTGAGTTTGTTCCTCGCATAACTCCCCTCCAAATTGAGCTAGAAGCTTGAAAGCTTGAAATTAGATACGTACCTCAATTGGGAACCCTAGTTGGGCCTTTTGGGGGGGGGGGTCTCAGCTTTCAGCCTCATTGCACCTCCTCACAGCCCTAAATATGAATTTTTCTAATTTTTAGAGTTTGTTCCTCGCATAACTCGCCTTCAAATTGGGCTAGGAAGTTGAAATTAGCTATATCGTGGCTGTAAGGACCCTTGATGCGCCTTTTAGGGGGTTTTGACTTTTTGGCCGCATTGAACCCTTCCTACCCGCAATGCTGATTAAGAATTGCGATGCTTTTTTTTCAATTCTCATGATTGTAATATGTCAGGGAAATCAGGTTGAAAAATTCTTTCTTTTTGTTTTAAGTCAAGTTCGAATTTATTTCTCAGACATATTTTCTCCAAATTGAGTTAGGTCCCTTGGGGATTGCAAAGGGGTTGAAAAAAACTCCCAAATGAGCCCAAGTTCAAGAAGCAGTGTCATGCAATGTACCTAGCTGTTTAATAGCGCTGGTGACTTAGCCACCCTTCCCCAACCTGATTTCCGTGACATATTACAATCATGAGAATTGAAAAAAAAAACATCACAATTCCAAATCGAAATTTTTGAAGAAGCTTGGGCGCCCTCCACCTTTATTTTCAAAATAATGTTACGTTAGAATGATCCGAGCGAATCAAGGGCGAAAATTTCGCGTAAATCCAAAATTGAAACGTTCAGGCATTTTTGGCCGCTAAAAATGGCATTTCATCGTTTTTAGTCGTACAAACCATCACTTATTAAATTTTCTTGAAAACAGTTTGTAAGGTTTGAGCCTCCTATACCTCTCATCCCCGCTCCGCTACCATTACTACTGCCTGCAGATACCCATAGTTGTTTTAGTTTGGATACTTAATGATCATGATATGTAATATTTTTAATTCTTGAAAATTTTATTTTCAAATATGTGCTCGTTTATATGTACACCGTGCATTTGTACATATTAGCGGTTTTTCTTAGGCGTGAGGGGGTGGAGGAGTAGACGATTCACAGATTAAGTAAGGATCTAGATGTGCCTTCTTGAGATTTCCACTATTTACTCCAACATCAACCTGTATGTTCATCAGTCACCAAAAAGAAGTCGCAGAGCACTGCTTTTCTTTATTTCATAAATGTAACAATCCACGTAACCCTAATATTTTAGTAAAATCAGGCTAAAAATGCAACGTATAGCGATGCTTAATTTTTTCTTTGTGCTCATGAACGAGTCTGTTTATTGGAGCATCTAGGTCATTGTTGTTTAGTATCTACTCGAAACCTCATCATAGATTTAGTTTCTATTCAGCGCATTGTTCTTCCACACCAATACTTTAACGAGTATATCTAATTTATAACCTATTTACTTACCTGAAATATCCTTATACTTTTTATACACTGTGATTCACTCCCCTTTGAAATAATTTATAAAACGATAATCAAAAATGTATAGATGCAGAAGGAACTTTGTCTGTCAAAACTTTTCAAGTGTATACTTGATGTAAAGTGCATTAAGTATCTGTACTTGGAAATTTATCAAATTACTTCGGATTCGAGGACATTAACCTTATTCGCCAATTCTACTTCGGATAAAATATTTTCAACTATTGAGTTCTGACGAAAAGCAATGGTAATCCTTTAATTAGCGATGATTCCTTCCAGGCTTACTTCGTCAATATGAATTTTCCGCCGAAGAAAATCTTTGCGTTAAACTTCGTCGCACGTATCCTCATCAATGTTGTCCAAAGTCGAGTTGAGTATGGCCAGTGGGTGAATCCAAACGACTAGGATTTCAAAAAACTGAAAACCTTTAGTATTCGGCTATTTTTTCGAAAGCGAATAAATTTTTACCATTGGAAATGATACGTTTGCCAATTTGGCAAATTATGCTTGTTTGCATTTCGCAGTTTAACCAGCAGCTACATGTCTCAAAGCATTTGAAATCAACTTACCGTGAAAAAACCTATTGACTTATTAGCTCCTTGCTATAAGCAAGCGATAAAATTTTCTCTTTACACGTGTCCCAATTTGTAGGTTGTTACCAATTAAGATGTCTTCGAGGGAGTGTGTAATGCTCTGGTGAGACGTTTATGTGAAATTGGTAACTTTGTCATGTCCCATTGGGGTTCAAATGTGCAGGCAAAAAAGATTAGATTTTCAGTTAAACAAATGATAAGTATAGAAATTTATCATTCGACGTAAGAAATAGGTAAAAAAAAAGCAGCACGTGAACGTTTTCAAGTCCGTGTAAAATTAATTGAAAAGGAAATGAATTACGTATCTATTCGAGTAGAAATCGTATTACAAAACGATTTTTTTTTTGCAATTAGTAAATAAGAAGATTTGTACTAAGAGGCAGAAATTCATCGATTTTCAATGTATGTATAGCGTAGAAGTCCAGTAATCGGTCCGATGTTCTCGCAGCACAAGGTCGGCTCATAACAATTCCCCCCTGCCTCGCCCTCAGATTGGTGAACTTCGAAAAGCTCGAGCATCCATCTTGTACAATAAAAACCAATGCGTCCAAATTTATTTCACCGAAATACCTTTTTTCCCGAAGACGTATACGCTACGTCAATATAAAGCACGCGATCTTATATTGCCGAGTGTAACGCCTCCAGATCCGTCGTAAAACGCAGTCTAATTAATCAACTCGGATTTCGTCATGTTTTTTGGCTTTTTCGCGCGACGTGCTCGTAATTAATGGGGCGAATTTTTGTTTACAATAATCAAACACGTCGCTGGAAATTCCGACATTTTCAATGTTAATATTTTAAGACAAGTCTGGTGCGAATTTCTTTCATTTTTCATCTCATTAAACCTAAATGAACAAGAACGTAGTAGTATTAAATCGTTATAACTCGAACACGAGAGAAATGTTTAGCGTCTTTGTTAATTTCAAACGAACGCTGACGTTAATATATTCATCCGAAGAATTGGGATCTTTTATTATTACTTTTTTTTCTACCTCGTGTTTATAGTTTCGCCATACGCGTATAATCGACTATCTGTCGATGAAATTAATATTCATTTTAGGGGTAATGTTCGAATCATCTGTCGTGGTTTTCGAATCGGTTGCTATATAACTTGAGAATATTGCTTATTTTATGTCACGTGGCACAATAGCAAATTTTTTTCTTATTTTAGTAAAATTCGTACGTGCGAAATTTTCGTTGATAAATTTTATAGATGTCTAATTGTCTGCCTACTAAAAACCTGGGCCATGTCCTGTTTTTTTTTTATGCAGTCAACAATACACTTCGATAAGGGATTAGCATTAAAACGGTTCCATCCAAAGGTAGATACATATATATCGTACGTTACCTTTGAATTGTTTATATTTCAACGTCATTGCAGGTTTTATCATCGGTGAGCCACTTTTTACTGCTTTGCTCACTCTACCAACGCAACACAACACAACGGTTATAACTTTGCTGTACATAGCTTGATATACTGTCTTTTCCTACATACGGAGGATATTGGAATGTGATGTGCCTTATTTCGCATCGCGTCGTCAATGTTAATCTCATTTTCGCTAGTGTAAAGCCTTTCGTTACATAAAACAACACTTTGTTGGAAGTATTGAAATTTCTGTAGCTGCAATTTTGTCTAAATCGACGAGATATACGTTCGTTGGTAGTGTACTCTGCAGTCTACCGAGCTTACGTGTACACGAGAAGCTTTAACTTTTCGTCGAGTGCTGCGACGATTCAACGTGATCACGTTTTAAGCGGAATGTAAATTTTATGCGACACTTTATACCTGAGCAAAGTGTTTGTACATTTTCGTTACACATACTCGCGTATCCGACGTTTTTGTGTGATTTAATTTCAAGTTTGGTACCCGAGAAAAATGGTTAGGGAAGGTTTTTTTGATTCGTCGTATCCGAAATTTTCAAAAATCCTGCAATTCTATCTCCCGATTTTAAAATGCTTTTTGTGGATTCTTACTCCTCCCTCGAAGTGACTTAGTTGTAAAAATTGTAAATAATGTATCAAAGAGCATTAAAATTGTTATATGGGGTTTTTGATGCCAAACACATGTTAATTAAAATTTTGAGTTGGGCCTAGAAATGCCTCACCGGTCGTCGTATGGAACACTATTTTTT
>FIZR01029895.1:0-10600 GCA_900060175.1 Ferrisia virgata
CGTTAATGAGCTGAGAGAGTCAGATAGTATCAAGAATTTGGTTTGTACATTTTGTGTTTTTAATAAAGTTTCTAAGCAATGGAAGATGGCTGTAAGTTCAAGAGTGAAGATAGAAGAGGATTTGTGAGATTTGTATTTTGTCGATTTTATTACCAACAGAGAAGGCGTATCCGGAGTATTCAGGGTCTGATTTTGAGCGAAAAAGCTTCGGTGAAACACAATGTGTGTTCAGAGTATTTTTGTCTGGATTCTAGATAGATTGTTAGAACTGATTCTATAAAGTAGAAGCATTGACTTTCCATTCAACCCTTATATAGTTTCGTGTGAAATTTTTTGATCAAAATTTTAAATTACCTTTGTACATAACTTTTCTATCGAAAAGAAACTAATTTTTTTATACTTTCGAATTATTTACACGTGGACTCGACTTCTATATGTATTTCAAAATTTGTGAAATTTCACGAATAAAACCTCTTTTGAGTGTCATTTTGCTGCAATGATTGCTGAGTAGTGGCATAATTTTAAATTTACAATTTTCGCATATTTACCGATTTCAGTTGCCAAAAATAGGTACTTTACTTATCCATCTCTGCAAACACTATTCATTTCATTTTCACTACATTATATTGTACCAATAGCAGGTAAACATAAATCACTGGGAATCTTTAACCACGATAACTGACCCGCTGATAATTTACCCAACAGTTCCCAGAATCCATCTTGTCTTCGCTTCCCCCTTACACTTTACTGTATCTTTTATTATATGTATTTGTAATACCAGCGGGGGGGAAAAAATGCACGCGTCTGTGTCGATCAAAATCAGCCATATTCGAGATTTAAGGTTTCGCCGAATCTCAAAACGAACAATACCGCCAAGACTACCGTATCTGAAACGGATGTTTTGCAGGATAATTAGTTTAAACGAGCAATACCTACCTAGTGCTTAGCTGCCTGCCTTGTTACGTGTATAGTATAGTATAAGGTTACTTTGAAATCAAGCATTGGCACAGTTTGACATTAGATATCGCGGGTATCGTCATCGAAGGGTCCTGTCTGTACGTAGAGAGACGTACATCGTACGTACGAATTTGCCTTGGCCTTATCGTCGCATCGTGTTGGGTATTAGAATGGGTATGCTACATAATACACTCGCATTGGTAAACGCGCGTGTGATTTGGACAAAGCACACTACTGGACACCCTGCGGAGATGTTTGTTCATCATTAAGTGCTACTCTATTGTGGTATACATTATCCAAATACGCAACGCAAAGAAATTAGCAATCGTTTAAACGGGTTATTAAGTCATAACGTCGCTTCGGTGTTCCACTGTAAATTTAGTTTTTGGGTTAGTCAGAATAATGCAATTACTCACACTTTCATGTGCGAAAAGGTTAAAATCAATTCTTAAACTATCTGACGTTGAGATACTACTTACTTGTGAACTTTCCAACGTGGGATTTGCATTCAGATAGGTGTATAACAAAAATATCTTACCAAGGTAACCGATGAAATAAAAACATGTATTCCAAGTGTGAGTGTAATATTGATTGAACAAGATAGACATATGTATACGTGTAGGTAGTCTATGTACGTCCATTTATTGTATTTATTATTATTGAAAAAGAAATTGAAAGACACACGTACATTAGAAAAAAGAGTGCACGTATAAGAAAGATAACCCTGGGTAAGGGTGGAAGGGCAAAGAAAAGGAAAGCAAAGGAAAGAATGAAAAATAAAAAACTCGAATACAATATTTATTATCCGAAGCAGATTGATCGATTAAGATTGCATAAAATAACACGAACTGTGTAGTTAGGAATAATGGTTTTCTTTTTTAACTATTGTCGAAATTTTCATTTTTCTTTTCGACAAACAAACGCAACATTATATTTTTATATTTGATGTGAAAATTACATACGTCAAGACAGATAAATATTAATAATCGGAATCGGACAAGTAACAGCTTTTGTGCGAGAACACGCGGTATTAACGAGGTGAAGGGACAGCATAGTGTTGTTCCGATTATACTTGGTTGGTGTATATACTATCGTAGAATAGCATTGTAGGTACAATAAGAAATATAAAGGTAGCATACACACACACACATACGAACCAATATGTATGTATATGTATATCTCTGGTGTGTAGTATATGTATAGAGTAGACTTGCAACATAAAATAACAAAAATGAACCCTCCTACCATCAATATACTTTCAACAAAACAACTTGCAACAATAGAAAAATACGGCTCTTTCTATAAACCTACATTCAAACTTCTCTACTTCTCCTTTGAACGATTTCTTCTCAAACAACAAAACCTTGCTTCCTGCCTTCGACGTTGGAAACAAGAATTGAAAAGTTAATATCCCATTCATTATTACATTTGCTACTGAATTAAAGTTCAGGCTTTTGGATTAAAATTTGATTGAGAAAGCTTTCTATATATACCTACCTACCTACCTACCTACACAAGGCTCTAAGGCGAAAGCCTCTGTCGCTTTTGTTGTGAAACTGTTTTAACGCTAAATGAAGAGGCCCTTCAATGATGAAATACTACTTTTTCTAAATTGAAAAATGCTCTTTTATTTAAGCTCTTTTCTTTATAACCGGGCAAGGGCGTTTATTTGGATCTGATTTCGTATTATCTTCGTTCATTGTATCGTTGATGAGTACCTATTACCAGATTTTTATCAACTTGTTTGTTTTTTTGTTTGTTTGTTTGCTTTTTAGCCTCCCCCCTTCGCGTTGGGCAAAAATTAAAAGCTTTCTGTTGTTTTGTTTGAGAATATAGAACAGTATACGACAGTATCTGTGTAAAGTGTACAGGTTAACAAAGTTGATCTTGACCCTGTGACTGCATACTCAAAAATAATTTTTGTAAAAAAAAATTCTAAGCATAATTAGTCGAGAAATGAAAATATACCATGTTCCATAGCACGCAAATATACAAAATCTGCTCGCAAAAAGATTTTTCAACTATAAAATTGAAGAAGTAGCTTCCTGTGGAAAAAGTAGACCCACTTTTAAGAACTTCTAACATCTTCAATATTGAAAATGATCAATTTATCGTTATGTTTTCTGTTTTTTTAAATTGTTCAAACTGTAAATTCTTATATATATTTTTCAGATTTTTTGAGTCTTCAAAAATTTGATTAATTATTTTTATGAAAATTCCAGTGTTGCTAGAATGGAGTTGGAGTGAGAGTAAAGAATGCATGGAGTTGCAAATTTTTCAAAAGAGTGAGAGAGTAAATTCACCAAAGCTAGTAGAAGGACTCTCAGGATGGTAGTGTTCTGTACAAGAAAAAAGTCTTCTGGTACCTGAAATTAAAATGAAAAAATAATATCTGCGTTCACAGATATGAGATTATAATTCCTTAGGTAAACTACTTACTTATACTTACTCAATAATTAGGAAGTTTCCTATTTATAATTGAAGGAATTCTGTACCAAAGGTTCTACCGCAATATATCGAATAATAAAAACCGCGTAATTAGGGTTAAACCCTTTGAAATTTACCCCCGCTGGTTCATAGTCTTGCTTTGATATCAAACATAAATTATTTTTCTCAAAGATTTCAATACAACAAAATTCTTGAAAATAGAAAGAATATTGTTAGGATAAGTAATTTTGTCACATTTTGAGAAAAATTGAAACAGTCCAAAAAATTTTCTAAATAATTTTTGGATAGTTTCAAATTTTAAAATGTAATTTCCCTCTTTCCCTCTGCCTCTTCAGTTATACTTATAATGATGAGAGCTCAATTTAGATTGAATGGTCTGTAATTCAATTCACGAGTTGTTACATGTATCTCACTATGAATATTTTTTTGAAAGTGCAGTGCGCATGCGCTAGATTTGGTTGTGCATGCGTTAGATTTGGTTGCGCATGCGCTAAATTTGGTTGCGCATGCGCTAAATTTGGTTGCGCACGCGCGTTGTGATTCTAAATGAATGTTTTTATAGAGGTATGTAATAAAAGGGAAATTATAATTGAATGATAAAAACAGTGATTTCAACAGCCGCCAAACGCTACAAAAATAAGAGGTATGAGCGACGAATTTATGGATTCACCCAAGTAATTTTTGATGAATTTTGTTTGACAGAATAGGTAACCACCACTTATATTTTTGTTGATGAATCACAACCAACAGTGAAAAAGTTTGTATTTTGATAAATGACGATTACTCAGTGATTGAAATGAAGCACGATTATGGTACGAAGGAGCAGCTGTATGATATCAATCAACAAACAACAGTCTGAAAGCGACCAATGCAGTTATACAATGCGAACATACTCTACAAGAAAGGCTGCTGGTGGGTCAATTTCTTTTAATCTTACGCAAAAATGGTCAATGGCAAGAGATCCTACTGCAACTAACTATGTTCACTTTTCAACATTGATATCCATAACGTTGAAAGAATGGACTGCAGCATACCAGTGGGCCTCACGCGACTCAGCTATAATTCAAATTTCAGAAAATTTGTCGAATGCTGATGTCTCTGAATTCCACACAACATAAAGAGTGCTGCAAAAAATTTGATCACTCTTAAATTGATCAAGATGTACCAATATTTTGAAGAGTTCCAGAATTTATAGTACACAGTTTGAAAAATTTGAATTGTAACCAGCGATTTCCAATCCTCCTCTTGTTCGTGCCCTTAAGTCTTGAAAAAATCCACATGCAAACACGTGTTAGGTATGCACATTCAGCTGTTTTAGAAATACAAAAAAAGGTCCAAATCTAAATGTAATGTAAAAATTGACATTTCCTTCGTTTTTCTAGTAAAAGTTTCTGTCGAAGAATGTTATTTAAAAAATTTCCTAAATTAAGACTATGCACGGTTGTTTATTAAGAGGGATCCCTTCAATTGTTACTGCGTACAACCATATTATTACCTCAAGACATACAAACCATAGACGAGGAAGCGTGCAGAACCTACTTCTCGTTTAAATTACACGTTTAAAAATGAAAAACAGCAAAACAAAAACAAAAATGGTATTTCAAAACGATCCGATCCGAAGTAGGTTTTAATACTAAACCATTAGTAAAGGAATACAAAGTTGAATGGGCAGCAACTTCTTAAATCAACTACCTAATCTACAAGATATACCTGCGTTACGATGCAGATACATAATAGATAGAGAAATGACATGGATGGCGATAGCAACAGTGGCGGTACCTTCTAATACCTTCCCTACCTATACCACCAATGCAGTGTGTGCCGTTTAACTAGATAATTACATATCAATATGCATTTATCATCGGTGCAATGCGCGCACATACACAAACACACAGATACTCGTCATAGGACAATATAGCATCTAGAAGAAGATGGTACTGGACGAGGTGTTCGAAACGAGTGTATTATATCAATACTTACTCGGATACGGGCTACTAGCGACTGTAGAGCAAAGCAACAAGGAACACAGGCAGCTCACGAGGCTTATATCGAAGAATAGGAAAATGGAGATGAAGAGAGAGAAAAATATTAAGAAAAAAAAACTTGTTCGAGATAATGTCGGTTAGTCATTTACAACAGTACAAGCTGTATATAGAGATTATTATAAACAACGCTTACATCAAATGACATCTGTTAAGTTTACAAGCGTAAGAAAACTGTTATTAACTCTCGTTAATATTCATCGCTTTGTAAGACATATCTTAAGCCTGTTTATAACGACCTGTACAAGAGCTACCGTATTTGTAGGTGAGGTAGAGAGATATCTCTACCTCACCTACCTTGCGTATTCGTCGTCGTTGTCCTCTTCTTATACCCAGAAGGAACAACAGAGAGACAGAGAGAGAGAGAGAGAGAGAGAGAGAGGCTTGGTTATTCGAAATATAGCTATTATTTAGCTCACTAGGAGCACCGTGTAGTCTTAATTTAAAATTCAGAACAATAAAAGATAATGTTCTTTAAAGCGGACCGACTCGCGCGACATGATCACAGAAAGAAAAAGAATTCAGTAAAATAAAAAATGAAAAAAAAAATTCATCATCAGTGGTTAGTAAATTGCTGCTATATGAGATGAGATGCTGTGAAAAATTCATTCATAAAAATATTCTTCTGTATAAAAAGAAGAATAATAAACTCGATGGAGTAAATATGCTGGTACAGAATCTAGAGAAGGTGCGATAGCGTGGCTAACTAAATGAAATTTATATCTGACTGTGTCACTTTTGTTGGTCGGCATCAGATTCGGAATTCTACAGATGCAGTTACCAAAAATACAAGGGTGAGTGTAGATATTGAAAAAAAAAAAAAAGAAAGAAAGGAAACACTTTGGGGTGTGTGATTTCTTGGAACCATGCAGTCTGGCTGGAAGTATTTGGAATGCAGTCTGTTCGTAGTCTTCTTGCTCGCACCTATGGTCCTATATGCCAAGATACCTGTATCATGTATAAACGCGCGAACCCCTCCTAGGATGAAATATTTATATTCAAATATGGCGACCGACACTCTTGTAGCCAACAAGTCTGTTAAAGAATGTTTCACTGACCTAACCTTTTATAGGCCACCTGTAGCGTTTAATAATATCAATCATGTGTTTAGAATATATCGACAATACGAAAACCATACACGTACTGTACGTAGGTATATGATACCATACCAGCCAACTCTACTTCCCTCTGCGATCTTCGACTTCACGCAGCATTCGTAGCCAACTCGCTAATTCGTAGTGTCGTGCTATTATTGCAATTATTATCATTATTCGAAGATCTGTTAATTCGCACCTTATACCAACAACGTATGAATAAAACGTGTAGCGAATTTTTTAGACTGATTTGCTCTGTCACATTGACCACGAAAGCCAGGCTATTACAGACCATCGACCTAAGGCGGAAGGAGGAGAAGAATGCCAACGAAATCCGTTTTGGGGTCCTACAAGACCATTGAGGCTATTTTGGACTACGTCAGATATTTATTCTTACTATTTTTTGAAACTAAAAATTATTTCCTCAAATCGATACCTCTCCAAAATGAGTCAAATTTGAGCAATAAGCCGGAGATGGCGGTGGATTTGATATTTTTGAGTGCGAATGCCCTGTGGTCAAAATTCACTTATGCTCAAATTTTGGAGAAAATGTACTGAGGGTTAAAAGTCGCCGAAATTGTTCCTTTTTATGGCAGTCAGTAGAAAATCAAAAGTTGTACATCATATCCAAAAAATCAGCCTCTTACGTCAATTAGTAGTACGAGAAATGTAGTGGAATTTTCTCTGTTTTGACCTTGAAAACAAGCTTTTCGCTCCCCTATCTTTCTTTGAAATTCAGTTTGGTAGTTAAAATTTGGTATGTAGACTTATTTAAGGACCATAAATGTGTTTTTTTTTTGAGAGATACGACTTTTCATACCCATTGTGCTCCCTTTCAGCCCGAAAAGTGGTTTTTTTGAGTTGATCCCATACATTTCTCACCTCCAAATTCAGCTAGAAGGTTGAGATTTTACGTGTTTCAAATGTGCTTTTTAAGGATTTCACATTTTTGGCCTCTTTGCACCCCCTCATAGCCTCAATAAGATGGTTTTTTGGTCAGTTTT
Organism: Ferrisia virgata; assembly: GCA_900060175.1. Lineage (NCBI taxonomy): Eukaryota > Metazoa > Arthropoda > Insecta > Hemiptera > Pseudococcidae > Ferrisia > Ferrisia virgata. The sequence goes on from FIZR01029895.1 coordinate 7,546, forward strand.
TTTTCTTTTTCGAGCTCAGCCTAAGCATATCTTCCCTAAAAATCGAGCTGGAGCCTAAAATTTGGCATGTAGATTGTAGTCTTTGAACAGGCGCAGACTGACGTAAAATTCTTACCCAGAAATGAACCAAATGAGGGCCCGCAAAAGATTAGGAGCCTTAGCTGCACCTCCCCCTCTCCCGCAATTAAAATTTTCATATTTATTTCCAAAAACTTTACAAATATTGAAGACCTTATTTTGTTTTTCAAAATATACCTAACATAATATTTTTTCCTTCTTTTTAAAACATTTGAATTCGTGCTTCTTTACCCTTTGGTTCTACTTCAAATAGTGGCGTGACCTGAAATTTCTCAAGGTGGGGGATGAAATTTTCTTCAAGAGGTGGTGATGAGTGTGCTGAGGGTTTTTCTTAAAAAGCAGACAGTACCTAGCCCGAAAGAAGTGAGTGCGAAAATTTTGTAGTAGTATTAAAATAAAACTTCAAAAATTTAGGTACTTGGACGTTTTCTTAATTTTTTAAAAACTAGGCCCCAAGAGCCCCTTTTTTAATATTTTTGTATGACTCTGACCGTAGCAAGTGGCTAATTTTTTAAGTAATATAGTTTTTCCTTTCATTCGTTGCTTAAAAATAGAGAGTTGAAGAAGCCCCCAAAAAAATGTTACCACATTTCCAGTTTCATCATCCTCGCCATATCGTTTAATAAAATCAGACTATTATAGTCTGATCGACGTTCACTGAATGAAGACGGGGAAGGGGAGAGCGGCTTAAAAAACTTCAAACTTTGAAAAAAATTCGATCAGCGTGATTTATCATTTTTAACGCTGAAAATTAAAAAAAATCATGTACATCTTGATTTAGAAATGCATATTTTTTGCATGCATTTTTGTCCTTTAAACGCATATTTTTGTATTTTTTTTGAGTTGTACTTATAAGATGACTGGAGAACAGTAAGTTACATAGTCTAGTGCAGAGCACAGGAGGGTGTGAAAGTAATAAACCCCAGAATTGAGTTCGGCAATATGGGCCATCATGGCGCTGGCTTGAATTAGATATCAACGTGTTAGGGGGTAAGTTGTACAATCTTAGATTGAAATCGTCCGGATAATACCGAAAAACTTGCTTTATCCAGCATATCTAATTGGAATTGGAGTTTGCCCAAAACAAGGAAAAAGGTTTAGTAGGGGTACTAGATGTGCCTTCTGGGGGGGGGGGGTTCCAACTTTATAACTCAAAAATAGTGATTTTTTCTCAATTTTTGAGTTTATTACACGCATATTTCCCCTTCAAATCGAACTACTTAAAATTTGGTGTGTAGGTTTAATAAGGGTTTTAGATGTGTTTTTTGAGGTTTTAAACTTTTCAGAATTTGGCATACAGATTTAATAATTGTTATAAATATAACTTTTCGAGTTTTAAATATCCATTCCAATATATACTTGTAACCCTACTGCTATCGAAGAAAAAACATCTGCATGCATCCAAAATGGATAATTTCCTTATCTCCTTCACTATCGGAAAATCAGGCTCTAAAAGAAACATATCGCGATGCATTTTCCATTTTATTTTTAGAAACACTATTTCTGAATTAAAATTATCTTCCAACGCAATATAAATAAGGGTTGCCACTTACCCCATCACTTTCACTTTAATTTCGCCTACCTGGCATGGCACTGGTTTCATATAATAAATATAAGGGATGACCAGCGAAATTCCTAGCATACCATTAATCATCCTAGTGGTCAGAATATGGATACTACATAATATTATACCTCAACTTGAGTAAACCAATAACACTCGCGTGGTCTTTTTTATTCTTATTTTTCTCTCTATCCCTACTTTTTTTTCTTCTTTTTTTGAGCATTATAAGAACTCAAATCACGCGCTAACGATTCTATCCTTTTTTTTTTTTCTTCTGCTTCTTCAATACAAAAAAAGCACTTAAGATTTCATATATGCAATGTGGTGAACCTTATCCTCTCGAAATCACAAAAGGTTTTTTCATACGTTCGAATGTAGCTTTTACTTAGGTATTTGTGTATGTATATTCACGTATTTATACTCAGCCATGTTATATACCTGTCTTATTATTTGAAAATGTATTGAAATTCGATACGTGTTCCCAATGGAGAAAATGCATTATACTTTTCACCCGATATTGAGGTACTTTTACACATTCGCATACACCTCGTACATCTACATACATGTACATTGTACATATCGACGCGTCAAGCGTCAACTCTACTGTGCGGTACCTACCTACCTACCTACCTACCTACCTATCTTATGTATGTAGGTGTTTACTGGAGTAGGTAGGTAGGTGAAATAAATGTTTCTTCTGTGCGCCGACAAAAATTCAATTTTCAATTTACCATATTTTAAAAATATTTAGTTTGATTGGTAATCCGGTGAAGTGGAGAAGAGAGTAATTTATGGAATTATAATGATGAAATTTTACAATCGTAGCGATATATTTTTATAATATTGCTTGATCGTGTGTTGGCCTTATGTCATTACCTGCCTTATGTTGGAACTATAGAAAAAGGATGCAGAGCATAACCAGGCAAGAAAATAGGTGGATCGATCCTTGGCTGTGATTTTCAAATAATGTAATGGAAACTAGCTGGTAAAAATTTTGATCTCCTACTTCAGCCGTACCTTGTGATATAGCACCACATGTTTTCGAAACACCAATCTTGCTTATGAGGATATTCTCAGAAAGGAATGGCGAAATGCCCCTCTTCTCGAGTTTTCAAAATTTTCGCAAAACAACATTAGGCATTTCCAAGCAAAATTTTAGGGATTAAAAAATTCCCTCGCTTCAGCAAGGGTAATTGTGCAGTGATGGTAAATCCCTTGTGCTGTCGCAAATAGGCAAAAATGATCGTATATGGCTTATACTCGCACCACGGTCATTTTGACAAATCCATATGTTTTGTCGCACCCGGTCATTTTGACCGAAGTTGTACCCTGGTCATTAGGGTGGGTCAAAAAAAACGACTATTTTTTTTTTTCACTTGGTACCCTGAAAAACTGGTTGATAGACACCTCAAAAAA
>FIZR01029898.1:0-11506 GCA_900060175.1 Ferrisia virgata
AAAAAAAAAAAAAAAAAAAAAAAAAAAAAAAAAAAAAAAAGAAAAAAAAGAAAAAAAGGAAATAGAAATGATATAACGTGCCATAAAAATATGTAATGTTTCCCTTCGTCGTTGTGTTTATTATCGTTCGAGACGCGATGGTAGGGAGTTTTATCTGTTTTGAAAAATATTTTCCATTACGTTTATGACAATAACGTTTCTCGTATTATAAATAACTGCCAGACATGATATATAGGATACGTCGAAGAAGAATGATAATAAATTCCAATTGGAATATTTCAGCTTGCACGATTATAATAAATAGATGGCACATTTTCGTTGCTTCATACTATTCCATTCCATTATTTATTCGTTCGTTAAACACGAATTGTTTTCTTGGTTTGTTTAATCAAGACGAAAAGTTGGATGAGTTTTTTCCTCCTGCCACGTTTCCCCTCGGCCGCATCATCGTCCTCGTTTAAAATTAAATATTACCATAAATTATTATCGCGCAGGTACGGTACGGCGCGGCGCGGCGCGGTGCGGTGCGGTACGCTTTACCATAAACGTAAAGTATGTTATAAAACTTGCGCCATCGGTAATTACATGGTACTCCGGTACGCTTACGTGTACGCGGTGCGACCATTCTTTTCGACCATTTCGATGCAACGCTATGCGTTTTATTTCATTTTCTCATTGCATTGCATTGCGTTGCATCGATTGATTTTCTTTATTTAAGTTAGCGTTACGATAGCCCGGCAGCGTGATCGCCGGTAAATTTCGCAAATTTGGTAAATCGTAAGTCGTTATCGTGGCGCTAATTTTTCCTAATTCATTGGTTGCGAAATGGATCCGCGATCATCGGTCACGTAGCGAAGCCAACTTCCAGTGGTGGGGGGAGAGCGGGGTTGGAATGAATATCTGAAGTTCGGTTATTTTTTTTTTTTGTAAAGCATAACGTAGCACTTCGATGGTGTAGAAAGTACTATTTTTTTGGGACTCCGGGTTTACAAAGGTGAAATAAATAGCGCACTGGCGAAATTTTGAAAAAATCGTATTCTTAAGAAGTAGGTAAACGTTCTTATACCTGGTTGGCATAATTTTTCCCTTTCTCTTTCTCAACCACTGTATTAGTAGTTTTAAATTCTTCTCTTATTGGTTACTAATTATTGTAAGTAATTTTTATAAAAATTGTACATTTTTGAGATGTTCTGAATTTTAATTTTTTTCCATTTTAAATTAAATAAAAACAGAAAATGCGAGTCTGCGCGTCTCTGCCTCGTAGCGTCATCGCGTCTGCCACAGTCACAGTTTGGTATCGAATTTTAAACTTATTCGCGGCTCGATTTCAACGATCCTCAATGAAAGAAACCAATTTGTAACATGCTGTTGAAGAAAGAAAGAAAGAAAGAAAGAAAGATGACGCAAATTTCGAGCCACCTTACTACGTAACGGTGTGCAGAGGGGAAGGGAGAGGGATGGTAGGCCGAAGAACAGGAATGCTTAGTACAAGTATCAACGATTTTCCAAGATCTATGATGTGGAAAGTAGCCTTCTGTTGCGTTCTACTTGCGTTAGAGTGTGATTTCTGGTCGAGTCACGCAAATTGTGATTTTCAGTCGACTTGTGTGAAAACGCCGTCGTACGATATCCGAGTGTCTAAGCATTGCCTTGAACTTGGCTACTCGAATGCATTATGTAAATCATTCCTCGAAAATCGAGCTAAAAGGGAAAACTTTGCGCCGAAATGTAGAAAAAGAATTGCACTTTTAGATGTGTATGTATAATATTTTATATTTCAATTGAAAACGATAATCTGTGGCAAGTGTTGAACATAAAAAATTCTAACGTTGAAACTTGGTCCTTAATTTGTCAACCACCGGTGACTTACCCTAAACCCATTAAACCCATTAATTTCGTACTTTGTACCTAGGCTACCTACTTTAGTTACTGCTTAGTGCCTACTATATCTACATAGGTACGTACGCGTACTCGTATTGTATACGTTGTATTTTTAATTTTTCGTTTTTCGCAGGTGTACAAGAAGAAAACGGAAACTGCAAAAAAGGATTATCTGAAAGCACTGGCGGCGTATAGAGCAACTTTAGTGTCAAAAGTAAGTAACGATTGTCACAGCGCGTCCCCTTATCATGCATTGCCATTCCCTACCTATCTGACCTATTCGCTCGGTCCCACTCTCGACTGTTTTGTACAAACGGACTGTGCTCGACTGGTCGTGCTTGCGAATGAAATGTTCGTTTTTAAGCGTGCCAAATCGGTGAAAAGTTACAAGTTACAAATTCCTTTCCCTATGATCTATGATCTGTGGCAAAATTTTGATAAAATTTATTGAAAAAAAATCCAAAGTTGAAAATTTGAGTTGCTCAAACCAGTCGGTGTACGTTGGTTTGTTCGAGCTTTTCCATCACTATTGGCATTGGCGTATTGGGTGTTGGGTATTGGTAATCATGTCGGTCCTTCGCATCGTATTTTGCAACGAATGGAGAGCCGAGTGGATCGTTAATTATTTTAAATTTGTTTCAGGGTGCCGGAGAAAACGACAACGGCGCATACGCCGCTGGTTACGGAGGATACGGCGGCGGATACAGCGGCTATTCACCGCCAGCCGGACTCGCCTCGCCTCCTATTCAATCGTCGTCTTCGCATCAGCAAATACCGCACGGCAGCATGAATAGCATAAATAGTATGAACAGTATGAACAGTATGAACAGTATGAACAGTATGACCAGTATGGCCAATATAAACAGTATAAACAGCATAAACAATATGAATAGTATGAATAAGAAATCGCAAATGATAATGACAGATTCTAGACTCACGATGAACGGCCATCAATCGGTAAGCGAAAAAAAACGTCAGTAAAGTCTATTTTAACTAGTTAATGTCGACTTTCGCGGATTGCGACTGCTACAGTTGAAAATCAAATTCCATAATTAGAGTTTAACTGGTTAGAATCGACGCCGATTGTTCGTAAGCGGTCGAAGTTGATGTATCGTGAAACACAATCAGAGTACTTAATACCTGTGTACCAGTCTAGTACAGAATAAGTTGTACATAACAACGTGATTGTGTCGAAATTGAAATCATTCCTTCGTTACAACATATGTCGAGCTGCAACGGCATTATAACTTAAATAATAACGTGATTTTTTAAACAGAAGAGCCGTTCTGTGTTACATTTTTTAGCGCAGCGCCATTGAGAACTATCCCCGCCCATTAGCCACCGCCGAGTCCGACTCGACTGGCCTTGAAAATACAGTTTTTTGCGGATCGTGCGATAGTCTTAGGGATCTACCTGTACGGTACAACTGCTTCGGTGCACCGCTACGAGTACCTAATTCGAACAAGTTTTATCACTAGTCTCTTACAAAACACAAGCTAAGCCATTTCTCGCGTCTGTGTTTCCGTCGTCAATTTGAGGAGTTTGTACGCTCGTCTGGAAAATTTCCATCTGATTGAAGTGCAGATTGTACAATGTACGATAAAACATAGACCATTCCACCCACTTTAACTGAAATGGTCTTCGTAAAAGTCGATCTTACTTTAGTTAATTTAATTAATTTTAACCGCTATTCGTATCGTCTTTCTCGCTATCGTGGATTCGAACTAGTTAACACGTACAATTTGATCTGTTATTCACTCTTAGAACGTAATGACGCCGCAATCGCACATGACGCAAGCCAGCCTTATAGATCACACGTCGCAGCAGCAGCAACAGCAGCAACAACAACAACAACAACAACAGCAGCAACAACAACAGCAGCAGCAGCAGCAACAGCCACCGCCACCGCCATCTCAACAAAATCCTTCAATCAATTCCATTCCTCAACAGTCGTCGCAATCTTTAAATCCAAACTATCCTCACCAACCGGTCAGTTTCGCATCTAGACAATTTACACGCGTGCGTACCGTACGTACTAACGCGTATTTAGCCGAGTATTAATTTTGATTTGTTTCGTTCATTCCCACGCAGTGGTCATGGACTTGTTACAGAATGGGACCGAATAATTGAGACCGCTAAACTATGTTATGTGAAATAGTTCGCCGCCAAAGGCGCCGACGACGATTGTAATTTTTGTACAGTTTCCACGTTTTTTTTTTTTTTTTTAAATTCTGCAATTTCTAAAGCACACGTGTGACGTTCCCGTTTTTCTTCTCGCAGCCGCAGGTAATGCATATTTTTTATTTTTCGCCTCTCAATAGCGACACTTTTGCAGTAGGGCGCATGTTACGCGTACGCTGCGCTGTACGGTGTACGGTGTACGTAGCAATTTTGAAAAATAATCGCGAAGCAAAAAGTAATTCGAATTTTTTTGCCGAACCTATTTCGGCTGAGCAACGTCCGCTTGATGTGATTCATCTAGTATCGCTAGTTTCAATCCCAGAACTACCGAGTAAAAATAGAATCGATTTACCGGTGGCGTATACCTACATATACCTTAGCATCTGTTGTCCTAGTACCCTATACTTACCACCTAGTCGTTCATTTTCATCTACATCTACATAGTTCGTTTAACAGCTTATGTAGATTGTAGATATACGTAAGTTGTCGAATTTCATTACTCGACGATAATCACACGTAGCTAACTCTGCTTCGACGTTTATTTTCAGAAATTCATCTGCGGCGTATACGAGGTTTTTGTAAATTGTATGTACATACGCGCATAGACCTACTTTACTCTACGCTATGGATATTCTGTTTTGTGTACCGTATATCTGCGTCCGGGCTAGTGCTTAGTAAGTGCGACGAATGACCATGTTGCTGGTAATGAACTGCAGTCGCCGAAATCACGATACAACTTCGTCTGCGATATCCACATATGCCTCCTACCTACGTATACGATTACAGGCTACGAGCACGTTACTATAAATGTACGTATACGTGTTGGTAATTTCATCCGTTGTTGTCGCGTATAACACCGTCGTTTTTCTGTGTATCTTTTTTTTAATTGCGCTGGGCGAAATTTTTCAGTACCGTCGTGTAGCGATAGTTGATTTCTACAGGGTTACCAAATTTAATAAATTACGCTAATTGTATGATAAGGAATTCAAAAAAAAAAAAAAACAAACAAAAAAAACAAAAAACAAGAACGTACTTAAAATGTAGGTACGTTTTGTAACCATACGCGTGAAACGAGACGATTTTGAATACTTACAGTACGTACATGCGTATTTCCTTCGAGCATTGTAATTATCGATATTATAAGTGAATTTCGATTATTATTATTTTTATTATTATCGTTTTATTTTAAAATTCAAATTTCAAAATTTTATTGTTATTACGATCATCGCATATTAGAATTAGGCATCATCATCATCATCATCATCATTACTATTATTATTATTATTATTATTATTATTATCATCGATATAATTATTATTATTATTATGACGTACGACTACCTACGTATCATTATTATTACTATTTTATTTTTGTTCGTTAATTCTTTGTTTATTTGTTTGTTTGATTGTTTGTTTGTTTGTTCGTTTGTTCGTTTGTTCGTTTGTTCGTTCGTTCGTTCGTTCGTTCATTCGTTCGTTTGTTTTATTCGTTTATTGATTTGTTTTTGTATTATTACCTACGGCAAGCCCATCGAATTATTAAATTTCACCCGATAGTTGTGTTTTCATTCGTTATTTTTACACAAGTGATTTGGAATACTTTAAAACGAAAGAACGAAAAAAAGAAAAATTAAATTCCATAAATAGATGACTATGTGTACGATATGCTAGTTACTGGTACGAATAATACACGTATTTTCCATGTGATTGATTGTGTGTACATTACCGTGTATATATGCATTACATGTATTATCCTTTATGTTATTCGGGTTTGTGTTGTGTTTTCATATTTCATGTACGATCCTTGCTAAATCGTAATGGCAAAAGCGCGCATGTTAAGAGAAATTTGTACGCGCCAATCTCTATGTCAATAACTTTGAAGAAATTTTGATCATTTGGTAACCCTGATTTTCGTTTTTCTTTCAACGTAATTCAATTATGATCCCCCTGCCCCCGTCGGCTGCTTTATTTCATATAATATACGTATATTGTTTTTATATTACTTTCGTGTATATGTGATGTGTACCTATTCGCCTTCACACTTTTGTTTTAGATTTTTCTTTTTTGTTTTGTTTTCATGAAACGTAACAGCGCACCTAACTAGTGACTACCTATGTATGTATGTATGTATGTATGTGTGTGTATAACGTATCGACGACTATCTTGCTAATATTTTTAAAAATCACGGTTCGCGCATGTTCCTAAACGTTATACTCGTATTGTTGAATTGAAAATCATGTTTACCTACGTTATGTAAAAATGCGTGTGTTTCTGTCGCAACAAAAATCGTTTTATCAACAATTCTACTAATCGTTTTGTTACGAATTTTTCGAAAATTGCTCATCTTCGCAGAAATTACGCCCGTACAGCAGTGGTGGCATCCTAGAGTTGTTTCGCGTGTAGCGAAACGGAGATTTTTCAGGCGAGTAAAGTCGACATTTTTTCCGCGTGCAGCAAAAATGCTCAACGTTCTTCGAACTGGGCCAAACTCTTGGGCAGGTGGTTGGGACAACTTGCCCTTCGATCTAAGTTCAGCGCATCTTCGCGAACAAACTGGTTGATTAAAAAAATACGAATGAAACTATGTTAGGTGGCGTCTGTAAACGATGCTAATAAAGAAGTACTTATTTGAAAAACAATTCTACGATGAAAAATTTTTTGGGTGTCGTGAACTTTTTCTGCGTGTAGGTAGCATTTTGCTACGTATGGCTGAATGAAAGTTGCCACCACTACCATACAGTACATACTTTGATTTGAAGGTGTAACGTACTTCAAGTTGGACAATGCGGTGGCGTTTTTGGTTGCTATTTATGATAAACTAGACGTTAAGTGTAAATTTTCAATACCGCTGCAGTTGAGCAAAGATGACTCTAAATTCCCTTTCATTTTTTCCTTTCTTCAATGATGCATTTACGTATATAAGTTTAAGTTTTTTGTTTGTTTTGTTTTTACTTTTTCTCGTAGGTATTATTATTATTTTTTTATATTTATATGTTTTTGTGTTTTTTGTTGTTTTTTTTTCTTTTTTTTTCTTTTTTTTGTTGCATCAACGAAGAATGTGTTGATGAACGGTTAGTTGAGATGTTTGTACCAGAGTTTACAAAATATTGAAGTTTGTTATATTTTCGGAGAACCCTGACGCGATAAAAGCAATCTATAGAAAACTGTTTCCATTGTTAGTATTCGCTATCGAAAATTGAATCGAATATACCGTACGTCTACGTACGTATCAGCTGCTAATAAAAAATGATACTTACTGATAGACTGTAATCTGAATATTCCTTACGAATAATTTCCATTTTGATTTCTGCTGTATAGGCGATAACTCTTTTTTCCCGCCTTTTCCCGGTTTTTTTTTTTTTTTTTTTTTTTTTTTTTTTTTTTTTGTTCGTAATGTTTTATTGTGTTTGGAATTTTACGAGTCAAAAACTATTCGAATCCACGTTATCAACTTGCTTATCGGAAATTTTAAAATGCCGGAAAACGGTAGTATTGGCTACTTTTTATTCATTACCTATGTTAATGATTCACTGCCTTCGCGTTAGCTCGATCAGAAAGTACTGCGTTGCATTTCGATAAAGCTGGCATAATATCGATCGCTTTATGGTGCGATGAGTCGTTTACAATTATTCTGTCAACTCGCCTGCGTATACTTATATATATATATATATACACATATATATCGCAGATTGCGTAAAAGCGCATAAAAACAATCGACGTTCCCTTTACATTTTCAATCGCAATCGGATACATTACGTATTTATATACATAATTCTTAAGAGTACGATATACAGTGTGTATTCAACAATGATCCTTAAATTAGGTACCGCAAAATATAATTTCTTTCCTTTTGTCGATGTCGATCGTGATACATAAAAAATTTTACCCATTCTACGAAACGTACCTACTGGAAAAATAATAGCAACATTATGTGATTCGATCGTATGTAGATTGTCTTCCTTCTATGTTTTCTATTTATTGTATCATTTCCGGAATTATTCGTTATTACTGTATTCTTTTTCAACTTTTTTTTTCTCTCATTTTTTTCGTTATTTCGTATTGTTATTGTTATTTGATTATGTATATTACAACGTAATTCAGTATTAGCTTGATGTTAATTTGAAAACGTGTGTAACATTGAACCGCCACTGGTCTCTCTGTTTCTGGTCACTGAATTTATTACTTAGAATTAAGAGTATAAGGCTTGTGAAAGTATTTAAGACTCGAAATATCTGATTATTATGAAATTATCTCATTAGACGAATGAAACAGATTCAGCGGTTGGTTAAAGCGAAGTTCAATGTGTATAGTAGTTTCGTACGTGTATTGTCATTGTCCTATTGTAGGACTATCTGAAAGATCACCATAACATTCCTTACATTAAGACATTTTATACTCTTATTAGGTCGTATGTATAATTTATACACTTTTTTCTGTACATATTGTAATGATTTTAATATTTTAGTGTAATTGGAAGAAGTAAGAAAATTAGTGTTTTTTTTTTTTTTGTTTTTATTACGAATATATGATAAGTATATTATTGTAATACAATTCGTGATAACATCTGTAGTAGATATACAATTTTTCAACGCTCATGTTACTGTTGATTTATCCTATTTATGTACATACCAAAATATATACAAAAATAATTATTGGGATGATTTTTTTTTTTAATTTTGTTATTTTTTCGTTACATTCGCGCGTCGCTTTCAAATAATCCCCACCAAATACCTTTACCGACAAATTGCGCGTATAATCAGTTTTCCAAAAAAAAAAAAAAACCGCAACGTAGGTAAATATCGGCGACAATTTGTTCGAGGGTTTCGAATGGAATCGAAGTCTGGTTAAGAATCGAGGCTTACTGATTTTAGACGCTGGAATTTTCTTGCAGAAACACGAACAATTTTAGCCTAAAAACATCGTTGAAAGGTAGCTTTCTTCGGGAAGGATGAAAAAACTCGAAATAAACGTGCTATCTGTCCACCAGTAGTACGATCTCGGGTACCTGTACCAAATTACTGTCATTATCATAGGTTTATATGTAACAGGCAGACCTGGGCAAGATCATTTTATGGAAGGTGATCTGATCCAAGATCATGGAAAAAGATCACGTTACAATTTCAATTTTTCCAAAACGTGGGGAAAATTTTTCACTCGAGCACTGAACATTTTTTCTGAGGAAAAAAAGTTCCGGTCGATTTTAGATTTTTTTCACGTACAGCATAGCTGGATCTTAAAACAATGGTGGCAGTTGCCACGTTTGTAGTTGCCTAGGCAATTGCCTCGGCGAAGGACACCATTTTTCAAAGAACCATTTGCCAAGGCTATTGGCGCTATGTCTTCAAGATCTAAATGACTCGACTGTTGCCGCATTGGTTTCAAGTTCCAGTTGCTATATATTCTATTTCGACCATCCTGAGTTGTGTTCAAGCGTTATTTTGAGTGAATACAGCATAGCACATAGGGAAAAAGTTGGCAAGCTTATCTCGGAAACTAAGCCTTCCGGACGAACGCCGGCACTATTGCGGTGGGGGGGCCATCGGGGCGAGAGCTGGGTGGGCCTGGTCCAGTTCAAAATTCACCTGGCCCAGTTCTGACCCAGTCGAGCTACTGAACAAAAAAAAAAAAAATGAAAAAATTAACAGCACCGACTAAAAAACGAGCAATTTGGGTCACATACAACAACATAATCGCAACAAACTTTCGTCATTTCGTGTCGGTCGTTTTCTCTCTCCTCTATCTTCATTTTGAAACATCGTTTTAGACGGTCACAACTCTTCCCATAAACGAAAAAAATGTGAATTTTACCAGAGAATTGGGCCATGAAGTCTAAAAAAAATTGCACAAATTACTCGAGTATTTCTGTAAACATCGTTCGTATTTTCACGCCATAAAAATGAAAGAATTTGGAATATTCATTCATTTTCACCAACCCTCCCCTCCAGACACAGGAATTAAATTTTTTTTACCGAACAAAGATTTTTTGGACACTTATTTGGACCACTCATTCTTCATTATCTAGTTACGTCCCTGGGCACTGTGTTCATTTTCTACGACCCCGAATTCGTCAAAATTCACTCTTATCTGCTAGATTTTCCGAAGCTCGAAAAAAATATTTCACTCGAGCTCTGAATTTTTTCCCCTTCTGATTTATTAGAGATGAAAAAATTTTTCAATAAGAAAAATGAAAAAATGAATCCGGAGAGAATTCTAATTCGCTTTTCTAAAGTGGGAAAAAATTTACTTCAACCTGTTTAAGCTTCTAGAATTTAGTTTATGATGAAATTAGTGGTCGTGAACTCGCAACACGCACCTGTTATAAGAAGACTCGACACACCTATTACACCTTTCTTTCTCACTTTTCAAAGATTGAAAAATTCTTGAATCGGAAAATTGAAAAAAGAACCCCTACAGAATTTTAATTTGCACGTTGAGAGAGGATAAAAGATCACACCAACGGCTGAGGACCGGTTCTCGCTCGCTGGAGTTCACACTCGTACTGGAACTTTCAAAAGAAGTTCTACAATCTGTGGATTATCTTCCGCAGAAACCGGAAATTTGCCGCGAGTACTAAAAATTTGCCATTTCACTGTAACTCACCGTTTACCGCACTATTTGAATCAGTATTTGGAGGATCCTTACAGCTACGAGAAAGGATTAGTGGTTTTTCTATCAGCGCTGTTTACACTGGTCTCTGTCTACCGAAACCGGACTTTTCTCTACTAAAACAAGTCACCTCCTAATAAAACCCCCGGTGATCTTTGAACTGGGATCCTTGGTCGCTTTCGCACTGGAACTCCCCCCCCCCACCGCATCTCTTTCTAATGTAACAGGGTCACTTGTCACGAAAAGCCGCACATTTTTTACAACTCGCGAAAAAACTAACGTTTGCTAAACGAAACCCAACGTTTGCAACATAAAATGAATAGTCGAATATTTACCGTAAGAAACTAAACGTTTGTTATAAAAATCAAACGTTTACCGAGAGAACCAAAATTTTTCCAAGTTTTCCGGATGCTTTCTGCTGTTGCCCAACGTTTTCCGCTAGAACCAGCGTCTGGAGGTTCCCAACGGAAACATACCACTGCTTTTTGCACCGTCGCGTCGCTCTGCAATAGAACATTCAGTTGTTTGTCACCAAAGACCGAACGTTTGCTACGGGAATCTGACTTTTGCTCCAGGTAATGGACATCGAAATAAACATTTGTTACGCGAATTCTCGGCTTCTCAAAGGCGCCGGCTGCTTTTTAGTTTATACAGATGTCGATAGTTTCTTACAAGAATGTCGGCCTGTCCTCATTAGGGTCAGAAAACAATCAATGCAAAACTCATTCAACGGTTATGGTGTTTATTTAGACTTTTCTACAGATAAAAACCTTAGAAAATTACCAAAAAAAAAAAAAAAAAAAAAAAAAAAAAAAAAAAAAAAAGAAAAAAAAAAAAAA